>JASDQU010736394.1:44102-70937 GCA_032191745.1 Picea mariana | reverse complement strand
ATAAGATTCCTCCTCTAGAATGTTCTTAGCTGATGGTAGCACTATATTAATGGGTTCAAGCAATGTAATGGGATATGAAGAGAAGTATTGTATTTGGAGTTGAAGCTCAATAGGAGGATGCCCCCTCAAAGAGGCAAGTGAATAGGAGAGGATCCCTTTCATAATAAGATCCATTGTATGGTGTTTCCCTACCCTAAGGGTTTGATAGTAATAAAAAATATTTTGCATGTTGTTATTCTATATCTATTGTAGTGATTTTGTATTCAGTTATTTGGTTCTTAACATTGTCGGAATGGTGAGTCGCTTGAAAACCTCTGCTGAGATGAGGTTCTTTTGGCTACCTCTATCAATGATGAAGTGCAACAGAGTACCCTTCACCTAGATTTGTGAATGAAAAAGGTGCTCGCCTTCCTATGGATCGTATGGTTCACCGGGCTGGAGCTTGGTGGTAGCAATGGTAGCACTAGGTTCTGCATCAATGATCTGTCTCCCCCTTTCTGGTTCTGACTCAGAGTCAGAACCCGCATATGATTCAGAGGCTTTCACCTTAGCCACCAATGACTGCTTTGAGCAGAAATCAGTAGTGTTATGCCAGGGGCTCTTATGGAAGTCGCATCACTTCCCGGTATATTTATTTTTCTTTTCGGTGTCCTTCTTTGCTTGCGGCCTGGAATGATTGTCTTGAGGTGGTCCATATTTTCTCTTTCCTTTGTTCTGCGAGTTGGGGCCAAACTTTCTTGGCTTTTTTTGTGAGGGGTTCCCAGGCCCAAATTTCTGTGTCTCTTGTTTGAGCTTTTGCTCAATTTTGATAACATATCGATAGGCTACACCTAAGGATGAAATGTCCAGAAACTCCATTTTGTCCTAGATGTATCTATGTAGATCGCCATGATACTTGAACAACAGATGTCACTCAAAATCTTTGATACCTAGCTTTGTGCGCAAGGTATGGAAGCTATTTGTGAACTTGGGCACTGCTTCGTCTCTTTCTTGCCGCAATCCGGTCCATTTTGTATACAGGTCATCATAACTTCCAATAGGGTAGTATTGTTCCTTAATAACATCCATGAAGGACTCCCAGGTGAATGCGACTGTAAATAATGAGGGTTCCTCTATTTCCTTCTGCTCACAAAACGTTTCCCACCAATCTTTCACATGGGGAATGACTTTGAGGAGGGCAAAAGTAATATTTTCTCTATTCGAGAAGTTATGGATAGAGAAATACCCTTATAGCATATTCAACCATTTTTCTACAACATCTACGTCTATTTGACCTTCAAATATAGGAATATCAAAGTTGAGTTGTACCTTGAAGGGGGCGACACCTCTGTTTGATAAATATGTGTCGCTTGTTGGTAGTCGCCGAAGGATTTGCACAAAACTATCCATCATCTCATTCCTCTGTTGTGTGAGATATTCCTCGAGAAATTTTTTGAAGGGATCTCCTATCCCATCGTCTTTATTTTCTCCCACCATGAGAGGTTGCTTGGGTGTGCGAGAGATTTTTTCCTCAAGAGAAACAAGCTCGAGACCCAATTTTTTTGTACCTTGACCTCATTGGGGAATGAATTAAGAATGACAAGGAGAAAACCTCTCTGATACCACTGATACAAATTTTATGAGCGGAACAAAATGAATACATGTTTTTTATCAAAATATGATTAACACAGAATAACATATATACAAGAAAATTGGTTTCTATTCAATAAGGAAATAAGTTGAAACTGTAAAATGCAGCGGAAAACAAGCTTGCTAGAATGGTGACAGCTTATCTTTGAGAAGAGATGTGATGACTGTGCTCATTCGCAAGAAGATGATTACAATGAGGATCTCAAGGAATTTTTACAATAAACAAGAATGTCAAAACCCCTAGACATCCAAAAACCTAACCCTAGGAGATGAAGTGCCAAAAGTCATGTGAGCCCCGTTTGGGTAAGTTAGTACATCAACTTCTCGGGGTTGTAACTTTTGCATACGATCTTCGTTTTAGGCACACGATAGCCCATTGGAAAGGTCTATAAGAGGAATAGAAATTCTTCATGTGGTGAGCATAATACATTGTGACAGTGGCGAGCCCTAAAACATTGTTTAGGGCCTCAAAACGGCCCCGGAAGTTAGGGACCCGAAAACTAGGAAAAAACTGTCGAACTGGAAAACTACCAAAATGAACTAGTTGGAATAGGTGGTAGGCCACCGAAATATGTCTGGATCACCCGAGTAGTATCCTAGAACCGATAGGGTTTGGGGAAATGCCTCGATTTTGTTTTTTGTTGATTTTTTATTATTTTAGTGTTTTCACTATTTTTAGAGGTTTTCTAAATTAATACTGAATTAAGTGATCAGGGTTTTGGTAGCTTTGGAATACCTAAAACTGTGTATATATTGTATTGAAAATGGTGAAATTGATATAATGAAGAGTTGAGAGGTGCAACACCAAGGAAGACTGGTTTTATCCCAGTTAAGGGTTTCCAACGTAAATCTCTATGTACTATACATATGCACCATTGATTAATTTTTGGTTTTCTTAAGAATCTGTATGCATTTCTTTACTTGACATGTTTAAAAATTATATGTGGTTTCAAAGAACGTTTTTTTCTCAGGGGGACGCCTTTTTTGTTGAGGGTTTGGCTCGATCTTGATAGATAAATTTTATCTTAGGTCTGTGATAAACCCAGGTTAAGTGGAAGCTTTGCAGTGGTGATTCATTTGTTGAAAGAGAATGGTGAGCAGTTCCATAATCGATATTGAGAAGTTCAACGATAAAAAATTTGAGCTATGGAAGCTCAAGATGGAGGAACTTCTTGTAGAAAAAGAACAATGGACCATTGTGGATCCTGGTACAGAAGCTATTGGTACACAACCTACCAGTACACAAACTACTAGTACACAATATACTGTTACACAAACTACTAATACTCAATATACTAGTATGTCTAAAGAATATTGGGAGAAGATAGATAGAAGAGTAAGGAGTATGATTCAAATCTTCCTAGTAGATTCAGTGTTAGTGAATGTGTCGGGAGAATCTACAAGCAAGGAACTATGGGAAAACTTGGGGAATTTGTATGAGTCAAAGTCCTTAGTAAACAAGTTGTATCTTCGAAAGAATCTGTATCATATTAGGATGGAAGATGGATATTCTATGATAGATCTTATAAATTCCTTTAATACTTTGGTAAGTCAACTTCTCTTTGTTAATACTATGTTTGCAGAAGAAGATAAGTGTATTAATTTGTTATGTTCTTTGCCACACTCTTGGGATAATCTGGTTGTAGCAATTGGTAGTACAACACAATATGCATTGAAGTATGAGGATGTAGTTTCATCCTTTTTATCGGAAGAGATGAGGAGGAAAAGAATGGATTGTTATAACACATATGATTTATTTGTAAGAGGTCATCCTCGAGATAGGAATACAAATAAGTCTTCAGGGGGGGAGATCTAAATCTAAAGGTAGATATAAATCCCTAGGAAAATATTTGAGGAAATGATGGAAATGTGGTAAAGTTGGGCATTACAAGAAAGATTGTAGGTCTAATAAAGTTGATAAAGAAAAGGGATCCGATGATGCCTCTTCCACAGAGGAAAAAAACTCCACAGAAGAAGGAGGTCATGTTTACCTAGCATCTAGAGGTACACATGCATATCATGATGTATGGTTGATAGAATCAACTGCATCATTTCATATGACTCCTCACAGGGAGTGGTTCAGTGAATATGAAAAGTATTATGGTGGTGATGTCTTCCTAGGAGAAGACTCGACAATCAAAATCATGGGACATGGAAGGGTTAAGTTGTTGCTGAAAGATCGAAGGATTATAAATCTCCATGGATTTTTTCACATTCTGAATCTATCCCAGAGCCTAATATCTATAAGTAAGTTGGATGATGCACGTGTGGATACTTTATTGTGAAAGGGAACTTTCAATATGGTCAGAGGAGAAATGGTGTTGATGAGGGGATTTCGATGTGGAACTTTGTCAATTTTTTTGGGAAGAACATATACTGGTGGGTGTAATAGTTATGTTGTCCCTAAGCAGAGAAATAAAGAATACAAGATCCATACTGTCCCTGGAAAGAAAAACATGCTATGGCATCAAATACTGGGACATATTGGAGAAAAGGGTCTCTGAACACTACACGATAATGGTATGGTTGAAGGTATCTCTAATTGCACCTTGGATTTTTGATTTCTGTGAACATTGCATATATGGTAAGCATAATCTAGTGAGATTCCCATATGGTGCTACAAGAGAAAAGGGGGTCTTAAAGTTGATACACAGTGATGTGTTTGGACCTATGCCTATTCCATCAGTAAGTAAACATGTGTATTATGTTTAATTCATAGATGATTTCTGAAGGAACACATGGCTTATTTTCTTAGGAAGAAATATGAGGTATTTGGTAAATTTAAAGAGTTTAAGGATCTAGTAGAAAAATCAGACAGAGATGAAAATAAAGGTGTTGATGACAGATAATGGTGGAGAATTCTGTGGGAATAAATTTGAAGAGTTTTGTAAGAACTACAGTATAGCAAGGTAGAAGACTACTCCATACATGCCTCAACAGAATGGGGTTGCAGAAAGGATGAACATGAAGTTGATGGAAAAATAAACGAGCATACTCATTGCTGCCAGGTTAGGACAATAATTCTGGGTAGAGGCAGTGGGTAAGACATGTTACCTGATAACTAGATCACCCTCATAAACATTGGTGGAAAAAACTCGACATGAGGTATGGACTGGTAAGAAACCCTCACATGAACATCTTAGAGTAATTGGTTGTCATGCTCATGTACATATTCCAAAGGAAAATAGGAGTAAGTTGGATAATAAATATGAAAAGTGTATCTTTATTGGTTAAAAAGATGGTATGAAAGGTTATAATATTTGGAACCCATAAACTAAAAAGACTTTTTACAGTCAATATGTTGCTTTTAGAGAGGTTAAATATGTTCCCAAAGAGGAATTCCTACCAAGGAAAGAAGAACCTAAGAAAATGGAGTTTGAGTTGGATGATGCAAAATCTAAATCAACAAAAGAAGATGAATAAGAAGAAGAAGAACCCCATACTCCAGTATTGACGAGATCAATGAGGGAAAGAAGGAAACCATAAAGGTATAGTCCACCTCATTTTTGTGATAATTTTTCTTTAGCTATTACTAATGATGATCCCAAAACTGTTAGGGAAACAGTGAATTCATAGGATTGTAAACTCTAGAAGAAGGCCATGGTTGAAGAAATGGATTCCTTGGATAAGAATAAGGCATGGAATCTAGTTGAGTTTCGAACTAGAAGAAAGTTCAATGTCAACAAATGAGTGTTTAATAAGAAGTTTAATGCAAAAGGAAAAGTGGAGAAATACAAAGATCAGTTAGTAGAAAAAGGTTATTCATAGGTAGAGGGAATTGACTTTGGTGAAATTTTATCTCTTGTTTCCAAGTTAACTTCTATTAGATTTCTTTTATATGTTGCTACTGCTTTTGATTTTGAAGTAGAACAGATGGATGTGAAGAAAAAATTTCTTCATGGAGATATGGAAGAAGAAATCTACATGAAGAAGCCATAAGGCTTTGCAATGAAGGGAAAGAAAGAGTTGGTATGTAAGCTACATAATTCATTGTATGGTTTGAAGCAATCACCTAGGATGTGGTACCAAAATTTTGACACATACATACTTGGACTAGGATTTGTGAGAAGTAGGGTTGATCATTGTGTATATTCCAAGAATATTGATAATCACTTCATTTATGTAGTGTTGTATGTCGATGACATGTTGCTGGTAGGAAACAACATGAATGTAATCAAGGAGGTGAAGCTGTATTTTCCCTCAAAATTTGACATGAAATATCTCGGTGTTGCTAAATTCATTATGGGAATGGAGATTAAAAGAGGCTGAGCAAATAAGAAACTCTAGTTGAATCATAGAAAATATGTTGAGGCGATATAGGATACACGATGTTCATTATTTTGATCATATTTTTGTATAAGGACAACAAAAATTGCTTGTTCTGTTGAGTTTGTGTAAATGATAAATTCCTTATTAAAGTCCGATTTCTCCATGATTTCTGAATGGGTGAAAAGGACTAAAGTTACATATTTAATCTCACCTATCGTAGATTGTTGTTGATTATTACAAGATAACATGCTTCTCACATTTTCATTTGTACAAGAGATACCAAGTTATTCCATAATAATATTAGACATTACACTAGATACAAACACAATCGCATTCGTTCCTCCACTTTGGCTGAACACTCAGACAAAACTAAGTGTCACATTTGTATTGAAGAGGCCAAAATTCTTGCTAGAGTAGATCACTATAATAATAGGAAATTTAGGGAATCCATCGAAATTAAAAAACAACCTAACCTAAATAGAGATGATGGTTGGAAGATTAGTCAGAATTAGATCCCAACCTTGTCCACTAGAATTAATTCTAGGTAATAATGTTGAAATATTTTAGGTTTTCCAATTCCATTATATAATGAGTCGACTCTCTAATAAAACTTAAACCCATTTTTTCATATAAATAACCTATTATTGATCATATTTTCTTCACATCTTTTCCTGATGATGGACCACATTGTTTTGGTATGAAACGTCAATTTGTAAACTGTTGCGATGAATCTGGAAGAATACCACCAAAGCACACAATGATTTAACATTGCACACTCATTTATTAGTCCTAACACTTTGTTTTTCATTGGATGGGTATGTTTGTTGGAACTTGATCTATGGATTATTTTTAGCATCAATAGTGTGCATGGTATGATACTTGGCCTTGGAACCCATGCATTAAACATACTACTTGCAAAACATTTCATGGTGATGTACTCTTCTTCATAATTTGTTTTCTTGTCTTTGCCAATATTTTGAACCCCACCCCGATCTCCTGTCTTGGTCAATTGTTGGCCCTTGACTAGGTTTTGTGGAAACACTGGTCATGTTTGACCAATTTTGGGACTTCGACAGGCTGGTCGAAGATGGAGCGCTAGGTGAAGCAGATATTGCGGGATCTCGCCACCTTTTGTAGACCTTTTGGGTTTAAGGTTTATGTAACAGGTATGGGATGTCGGCCCATGGGTCTTACCCATGTTTAGGCCCCTTTTGTAAAGTATAAATAAGTAGCTAGGTGATTTAAGAAAGAGTTAGTTGTAAGTTAATGGCTTAGTGCTAATGTTGGCTTTGTGCATACTATGTGTTAAGACTTGCAGAGCTAAGTGCAAGTTATTGTAAGAGGCTTTGTGCGCAGGCTATGTAGGGCTTTATGCTGTGACCTAACTTAGGGAAGGAGGATCTGGTGAAGTGCGCACAAATATCCTGTCCTATGCAGAGTTGGTTTTCATGCTCTGTGCATGTAAGGAGATTGACAGAAGATAATAAAGAAGATGAAGAGTTGGTGGATGTAGCCCCACGCTGGGGGTGAACCACGTATATCCTGTGTTATGGTGCTTTGTGCTATGGTGTTCATGTGTTGATGTGGTTTATGCTAAGTGTTGTAATCTTATACATGTTATATGCATATGATGTAGTAGCTTAGTGCTTAATGTCATGAATGAATGCTAAATCTGATCTATTTCTATGTGCTAAGTGCTTGAATGTGTTAGATCCTATTGAATACAGTGTTGTTCTGTAATTAGGGTTTTACCTGCGATGTGAATAAGGGTTAAAGACTAATGAATGTTAATTTCTAAGTTCTCTGTTAAGCATTGTGATCACAGATCTGTGTCCCAGCTAGGTTGTAGACACTTGAGTCCTACAACCCCCCCTGCCTCTACCTCGAGTGAGACTTCATCTGCTTCGCAGGTGATTTTGAAAGGGCCGATAGTTAGGGTTTTGTTGGTGCATTGTTGTAGCGTTGAACCATGGGTATGCCCCCATGATAACAAATGGTTCTATTGTCGGGACCTGAAAGTGTGATTGCTGGGAATTGAAGAAAAGAGCAAGCTTTGTGCGTAGATCTGTTGCCCTAGTGCGCAATACTCTACTAGACTTGTGAAGCTCTTTGCTAAGAAGAGAAGCCCGATCTGAAGAAAAGAGGTAATATATTAAATCTTTGTGCTCTGATAGAGGTAAGATAAGTGGAAATTTATGTTTCAAAAGAATGGATCTAGGTATGTTTAACATATTTGGTCCTAGTCTAAAAACTAGGGCACAACTAGAAGAAAGAAGATATGATATGAATAGATCTGATAGAAATAGTGAAAGATATGTTATTCCTATGCATAGAAAGAATTGTTGGAATAACAAGTGGATGCAGGATCCTAGAAATAATTTTTTGCAGGTCCACCACTGTGATCCCCGTGCGCAGTACATGAAAGGTTGGGGATCATTCAAGAGAAAGAGAGGATTAACTCTTTTTTATAGTTGCAGAAGACCGAGACATCTTGCTAAGGAATTCCCTGATAGAAGTCATATTTGCCTTTGTTGTAAAGCTATTGGACATGAAGTTTTTGATTTCTCTAGAATGATTGCTAAAGTTGAAAAGATGAACATGAGACAAGAAAACCATGAGGAAGGCCAAGAGACTAAGAATATGCTAAAGAAATAGAAAGAATCAGAGGCTATATTATTCAAGATGAAAAAAACATTGAATGATCACACAAACATTAATTTATCAGAGATCTTAAGAGAGAAAGAGTGCATAGAAACAAGAATAGGAGACTTCGACATAGACTGTGTATTGGATGCAGAAACACAGGTGAAGATTACGACAGAAAGTACTTGGGAAATTTTAGGAAAACCTTTTATGGTTCCTTCATTGGGAGGAATAGGATTGTTTAAAGGAAATATGATAACACTATGTGGGAGACTTGCCCATGTACCTATGATTTCTCATGGAGCATCGACAAAAAAAGAATTTGAGGTCATTAAGTTTGTTGAGAACAACGTTCCTTTTTCACTTTTGTTAGGAAAGACTTGGATTGAGAAAGATCGGATCCAAAGGAAAGAAGAAGAGGAAGCTATAGAATAGAAAAAGAAAGAGTAAAGGGATTTCATGGCTAGGAGAATAGCGTGCTTAATAGAAGAACAAGAGGACAAGTCGAAGCAACTTAGGGCTAGAGATCGGGCTATTGAAGTTGAAGGAACGAATGAAGATTTGAAGAACCTATCCATACAGGAAAGTAGAACACCTACTCCAAAACAAGAAGAAGTATTACCCTTGAACCTTGTGAAAGATCCTCAGCAGTGCGAAGTTACTATGCCAAGAGGAGATAAGAACAAGAATGGAAAAATGAATCTAGAAATGTAGATCACAATAAAGAAATCCAGAAAACTCAGTAAGAAGAGAGTAAAGCTAGAAAAATTGCAGGAGGTTACAGAAAGGACTTCGCTGAAGGAAGGTTTACATAACTCGAACCTTGTCGGAATAGCAGAAAAACGCAGATTGGCACTTCGCCACGGCGGAGAAATATGACCATTGGAGGTGTCCTGACCGTTAGAAAGACGCTCCAGAACGGCTAGAAATGAAGTTATTGCTGGAACGTTTGCCACTAGACCATTGGGACCGTGCCATAATGGATGGAACTGCATGGATTGAGGCGTTCCTACCCATTGGAGGGATCTGTTACAATGTTTTCTATTTAACCCTTCGAACGTCTTACTACGGACTCTTTTGCAAACAATGATTATTCGAGCCCACAGAGAGATGACTATTACCGCGCTGTGCTTATTGAGACCTCACCACCCGTTCTATTACCTTTAGTGTTTGGTCACCGACCTGAGATATCTGATCTCGAGCGTGCATGTCAGACGACATTAGCACAGTAGAAAATTCCATCGAAGAAATCCTAATAGACCTCGTGGCTGAGAAGGTGATGTTCGTAGGCGTACAAGCTTCATCAACGCGAGGATTGGAAGCATCCCCATCGACTGCGCAACATCGTTCTAGCCGACCCACTGCTAAGAAACATAGCAAGCATCGTGATGACTTGGCGAATGCGAAGCTCATCCCATCAATCTTGCCCGACTACATCCCGCCTCTGGCCAGCGCGGTGAGTCATGACAACGTCTCGAGGGACTTCGACTACACATTGATTACTATGTACCTCCCAAAGGGGATACGCATAGTCAAACCGCAGTCGGAGAGGATTTTGATGTTGAATATCAACGACTATAACTTGGGAGATTGCAAGAACTATGGCATGATCACACCATACAAGTATTTGATGAAGACAAAGGGGAAGAAGTCGAAGATAATCCCCCAGCCATGGACCATGGACATCGCGAGGTCCACAATCCTCAATGTGATGAAGTTACCACACTTTGGAAGACATTAGGAGGTTAACGCGTGCGTAAATTTTCTGCTATCGTTCTTCCATGGTGGTTACCTATGGTTAGATAGGCGCATTAAAGTAGATCTGACGCTGATCCACCGGATCACCAGATTAAGAATGCAAGGACCAGACCCACAGGAAGGCTGTAGATCGCGCCCTCGCACAGAAAATAAAAGACACCTATGGCGATGTGGAGAAGGGGAAGCAGGGCTATAAGGTAGCCTCCATCTAGAATGGCATAGTGCACCTAGGTTTCCAGTTGATCACCGGTAATCTCGTCAGAAAGAATAGGCCAACGCAGGTCACGGGGTTTGTCGTTGACCTCACAGGTAAATGCGTTGAAGGGATGCAAATAAATAGGGCAAGCTATCTTGTCAACCAGTTAGAGAAAGACTGTCACAAAGCTCAGGATCAGGGCTATGATTTTCATTTCATTTGGTTGCTGATTCTCATCGCCTTCATTGCTTGGAAGATGCCAGAAGGAGTGACCTTCCTTGAAATTGAGTCGTCCGAACCACTAGCTGTGAAGTTCACTACGCTATGGTACTCGAGCGACATGGCAAATAAATGGAAGTCAAACATGGTGTTCCACACCTATTATCTGCAGCTAAAGAGGGCTATTGAATCCTTCCCTCGCATGACACCGAATACGATGCATCGGTTCAGTCCATTCGTGAAGTTCTGTGCAGATAGGCATTTTATATATATCATTGCACGCAGAGATGAACATAAAGAAGAGCTCCAGTCCTATTACAAACTCACTGAGGAATATATGGAATAAATCACCAAGAAGTGGCCTGAATAATTCCTAGTACTAGTCGACCACACATAACTGTCCAACCTCGACCTCATCGGAAGCCATGTCGTCACCCGAGAAGAATACGATGCACCCAACAGTAGCAAGAAGAAAAAGAAGGAAGAGGTGCAGGAACTGAACAACGCATCGGAGGAAACTGCGCCTAATTCACCTGGAGGAGGAGGAGGTGACAAAGTAGACAAAGAAGAGAAGGAAGGGGAAGAAGACAAGAAAAAGCAGGGATAAGTAACACCACCTAAATATCCCCTCGAAGAGACAGAGACATCCAATAAAAGAAAGGTTTCCCCAAAGAAACCTTCATCACGGAAGAAGTCAAAAGAAAATAAACCGCCATTTCACACTGTTCTAACAGTGGATGACATCGACCTTATCATTGCCACTGTGTCAGACACCTCAGAGGATATATTGTAGAGAAGCGAAGCCAAACAGGAAACAATGTTTGACAGGATTGAAGAAGAGCTTAAAGGAGTACAACAAGCTCTCTATTCGAGTCATGCAGTGTCTACTGCGCCGCCACCATTAGGAGGAGCAGAGTTGGGAGATGAGCTTGCTGAGCTATGCAGAATAGCAGATGCGACAGAAGCTCGCCTTCGTCATGTCTAGGAGGAAAAAGAACATGCCACAGAGGCCCTGAAGCAAGCAAAAGAGGAATCCATAGAGAAACATTGGGTTGCACAACAAGAAAAAGATGACCTCCAGGTGAAGTTTGCGGAAGATAGAGCGCAGATCCAAAAGGAGAAAGAAGTACTGCTCATAGAGAAGATGGGACTTAAATAAGAAACCACCAAAGAACTTCGCTCTATGAAGGGCCTAGCACAGATGGAAGAAGAAACAATTGAGAGCCAGGTGGGGAAGTTTGCTGAAGCCATTCAACAGCTCCAAGAACGAGTGACAGAACTAGAATTGCAAGTTGTGCCAAGCACTCCGCAGGAAGTGCGAGATCAGAGAGAAGAAACTTCCAGGAGTGCAGTCAAAAGAATAAAGGCATTGGCCTTGGAATTCAAGCAACTCAGTAGTAGAAGTGCACAGACCTATGAGCGCCTTGCAGAAGACCCAGAACTAAGGGCACTAGAGTCACAGCTCCAGGAAGCGAAGCAACATGCAGCAATAGTGAAATCACAGTTGAAGCCACTCTCAATGGCCGAGAGGATGAAAAGGTCCTAGGAACAGCGCACGATTCACCAACAGGTCCATGCCATCCAGAGTAAAGTCATGGAAGTGACCCATAGACTCCAGCCAATGCAGGATGAAGCTTACACACTTTTTGAGGAGATTGAAGGATAAGGAGCACATCTAGAACAAGTGGTCACCACGGTGGAACAATGCTTGGAAGGACTGGTGAATGAGAAATTTATTCAAGAGTTTATCGAGAAGGAGGCTCTGGCAAAGAAACAGGTTGAGGCCTTTGAGGTAGAGTTACCCATATCAGAGTGACTCAGGACGAGTCATAGGTGAGTGTTGGGGGCATGTCGGCCCTTGACCAGGTTTTGTGGAAACGTTGGTCATGTTTGACCAATTTTGGGACTTCAACAAGCTGGTCGAAGATGGAGCACCAGGCGAAGCGGAGATCGCGGGATCTCACCACCTTTTGTAGACTTTTTCGATTTAGGGTTTATGTAACGGGTATGGGATGCCGGCCCATGGGTCTTACCCATGTTTAGTCCCCTTTTGTAAAATATAAATAAGTAGCTAGGCAATGTAAGAAAGAGTCAGTTGTAAGCCGATGGATTAGTTTTAATGTTGGCTTTGTGCATATTGTGTGTTAAGACTTGTAGAGCTAAGTGCAAGTTATTGTAAGAGGCTTGGTGCGTAGACTATGTAGGGCTTTGTGCTGTGACCTGACTCAGGGAAGGAGGATTTGGTGAAGTGCGTGCAGATATCCTATCCTATGCAGAGTTGGTTTTGATGCTCTGTGCATGTAAGGAGATTAACAGAATATAATAAAGACGACGAAGAGTTGGTGGACATAGCCCCACGCTAGGGGTGAACCACGTATATCCTATGGTATGGTGCTTTGTGCTATGTTGTTCATGTGTTGATGTGGTTTATGCTAAGTGTTGTAATCTTATATATGTTAGATGCATATGATGTAGTAGCTTAATGCTTAATGTCATGAATGAATGCTAGATCTGATCTATTTCTATGTGCTAAGTGCTTGAATGTGTTAGATCCTGTTGAATACTGTGCTGTTATGTAATTAGGGTTTTACCTGCGATGTGAATAAGGGTTAAAGACTAATGAATGTTAATTTCTAAGTGATTTGTTAAGCATTGTGATCACATATCTGTGTCCCAGCTAGGTTGTAGACACTTGAGTCCTGCAACTGACCCTACCTCTACCTTGGGTGAGACTTCATCTGCTTCGAAGGTGTTGCCGAAAGGACCGATAGTTAGGGTTTTGTTGGTGCATTGTTGTAGCGTTGAACCCTGGGTCTGCCCCTGTGCCAACACCAATCATTTGAACCCCACCTCAATCTCCTATACTAGTGATTTACACCAACGTATAATGTTTCTCCTTGGAGATTGAACTTCCTATGCTTTGTACTATTAATTTCCATATGATAGCATGTGGTTATTCCTGCTTGATTAAGGAAATACCTTACCCTCATGTTTTTCCATTACTAATTTTCTCTCTTGTCCTCATTATTTTTGAAATATGTGGTTTTCATTGGGTTTGTTAGCCGAAACCAACCCTTATAATCAACTATCTTACTTGGTATACAACCTTTGCTTGAGCTACCACATTAAAATTAACTCTTGAGCATGGTTTTGAGGTGATTCTTGTGGATTGTGGAGAAGCACATCATTAGCTACTAGTCTTCTATGCATAACAACTAAAATGTAACTCTACAACTGGTGATCTGTATTATTTTTGGCATGAAATGAAAGGAGAAATATAATAAATAAATGTACAGAGATATATCAGATATCCAATAATATAACAGAAATATATTAGATATATAATCATAAACACAGAGATACAGTAATACACAATTTCTATTAATGAGTGAAATGTACAAAAATGTAGAAATAGAGAGTGAAAGACTCACTAGAATGGTGACAACTTATCTCTGAGAAGAGATGTGACAGCTACGCTCATTCGCAAGAAGATGATGATGATCACAATGAGCCTCTAAATTCCTTTTTAACATAAAAAAGATCCAAAACCCTAATCCCGAAAGATGAAAAGCCAAGAATTTTGTGGACCCCATTTTGGATAGTTTGGTGTATCAACTTCTCGGGGCGTAACTTTAGAATACGATCTCTGTTTGGGGTGCACAATAGCACGTTGGAAAGGTATCAATGAGGAGCTTCATTTTGGGGGCTCAATCATGCCTTCGATGATCATTAAGGTTCTTGATCGCAAAAAAATGTCATTTAGCCCCTCGAAATGGCCCGTAAGTTTAGGACCCAAAAAAATGCTAAAAATAGTAAATTGCCAACAAACTGTTTTGAACCAGTTGGAATAGGTGGGTGGCCACCGATATCCACCTAGATCAACTGGTTTTTTCTAGATTATTTCTTATTTCTTGCTATAAAATCAACTTTCCATTTTTGTTCGGTGAATTCATGACTCATATTAACCCCCTCTACATTCATCCCTACCATATATTGAATGACATCCAAGTTGTATGTTGTGTTATATTGACTAATTTTCACCTACTATTATAATATCTTATAGGATTGAGGAGCTCTTGCACTTGGGGTTTGAGTCTACCAACTTTACATGATTGTAGCATTCATGTTCTTTTAAAAAAAATATATGGTGCCCCACTTCACATAGGGTCATTGTCCAACTTTATTGATGGCTTGAGTACCATCCTTGAGGTTTGGTCGAACTTATGTTGCTTGTTTCTTGGCTTCATTCCATTAATTCATGGATTGGATATTTTTCATTGGTTTTATCATTGGCATCTAACACATGCATAATGTTGAATCATTATGTTACAACCAAACCTTTGAAGTACCCATATTTGGCATGTAAAGAGCCCTACTCGACCTGTATCTACTCTTGGTGCACTTATCACTAGGTCTCCACATGGTATGCAACATTACCACATCCTTTTACACATGTAACTATTATTTCACTATATTTTGGTTTATTTTTCTTTAACCTAACATCTTAGCTCTCATCTATTTGAGTATCCTATTTGTGGCCTCATGCCTACTATTCAATAGTGAATCAGTTTGAGATTTTACTTGTTATATTCAAGTATTTCCCATGCTCCTTATTTGTTGTGCACATTACCTGGGTGTCCTTATGTCCATTGTTTGACCTATAGATGATTAAATGGATTTTGCCTAAACCTCAGTTGGTCATGCATTTTTTATAGTTGTAACCCATGTATCTAAGTTTACTACTTTTGCATCTTTGTATATAGCCTACTCATTCTAGGTACTAGACATTGTTGGTATTAGATCTCATCGTGAGCATAAAAAATATTGATCTAGTCCCTAGTTTTCACTGGTTGTTTACCGTCAAAGTTTTTAATATCCTTTTGCACCACTTTCTAACTGATAGGCTACTTCCTCATTCATATTATGTATAGGCTTATCATGTGTTTGTCTTATGACCAACATATTACACCTACCAAACCTAGTGTTGTTACCTATTTATTATACATTTCTAAGATGTTGGCTAAGATTATTATAGCATGGAAAAGAGAAATTATTATGTCCAGAGAATATTCCTAAAAGGCCATTCACCCATGTCTTATATATGTGACAAACATGTTGGCCTCATTATCAAATTGCTATTAAAGAAGGAATGTAATTCTTCCATTCTAAAGATGAGTTTGTTTGTATGCAAGCTATTCCAAATGCTCAAAACTTTTTGCTAAACACCTAATTGTCTTTCACTTGCACGTAAAATTTTAAGGATGAAAATTTATCTTAAATTGTAAAAGCCTTGGTGAATATTATTAGTTCTTAATATGCAAACTTTAAAAAGTTTAGCAATATTTTTGTAAAAATATTCAAATTTATAAGGATTTTATATAATTTCTATAAACTTTTGTTTAATTTTAAAGTAAAATAATTTTATCCTATAAAATTTGGGTAAATCATTTTAAAAAAAAATGAAAATTAACTTTTTCAAAAAACACATAGAATTTTATCCATGATTGAAATTTAACTCCTAAAACTTTTTCTGTTCACTTGCACCTTCCAATTCTTTCATTTATCTTTACCAATCAATACATTTGAATGCGCATTAATAAGATGTGCAACTTACATTAACTAATTCCTTGGGTTGAGTTACGATCTAGATAAGAAATTTAAATGGATATATTTTTTTTTATCTTAGCTAAGCATGTGACCATCACAACCACTTCTTTACTTTATGTGGATGTATATGTTTTCATGGACTGTTTCTATTTTGAACAGAGTACACACACTTTTGGATATGTGGCCGTGCTTTGAGCACACCGCCATATATATTGGTTGGTTGGGAGGGCATTCTATTTTATTTTTATGTAACTTATGCTTTCTTTGTTCATTTTAATAATAAATGCATAGCCATTATTATACCTGCCGCCCTGCCGTGGTAAATAGCATCCCAATTAGTTGAAGTTTGACCAATTATTTTTTTACTTTTCCAAAGGTTTTATTCGATAGGATGATTTATTTTAATTAATTAAAACTATTTTTTAGCTGATTAGTTATTGAAACCCATTTCTTATTGCCCAGCCGACGGTAATTGTAATAATTGATATCAATCTTGGTAAAATGTTACATTTTGATTTATTGTAGTAGTCTAAACATTTTATTTTTTGGAGGTTTTTATCATTTTTATCATTTGATTTTACAGGAAATTTGGTGATGAATGGTTGGATCTGTAGATTTGAGTGGTTAAGTTTGTATAATTCGAGTGTTCCAGGGGTTTTCAGCAAGTTAAATCCATTTATGTATTCAGAAAGGCAATTTAAACAACAGAAAATATAGATTTTATCCAAATTTACATTCTCTTATTCAGACCAATTCCTGCTAAAAAAACCCAAAAATAGAACGTTGGTTAAAAGCCATATTTATTTCCTATAATAATGTTATATAATGTTAACATGTGATTCAATGAAATCTTTCTGAATTTATTCTCTATGATTAGCGATTTAAATTTACATAAGAGTTTATTAATTAAAAAATTAATTATTATTAAACTAGAAATTTAAGCTTAATGCAATAATTTATGCAATAATCGTACACGTCTTCTTTCAAAGCAATAATAGTACAGATAGTACATATCGATATTCAAAGCTAGTACACGCAATAATCCTTGTTTAATAATAAGCACTATTATTAACGCAATAACCGTAGAAATTTAAGCTTAACGATTTACCTAGTTCATGAAATAATCGTACAGAGAACACACTGCTTTGCATTATCAAACCTTACAAATTTCTGATTTAACCACAATTTGTTTGATTTATCAAGGGATAGAGGAGGCTTACAGGGTTTGAGTTGTTTAATTTTTTTATTATTATTTTATTTAAGAAAGTAAAATATCATTACATGGGAATAAAGATATATAACTGAGTAAAATCTATGGTGGGAAGGAAAAACGTTTTTTTTAGGATGGTAGTCACCCACGACGAAGTATCTTTTGGCACGATCAAATTGGAGAACATTATGAATTTAACAGAGAGTGGTGCGGTGATAAGTGGAGTAAGGTGGTGAGATACATCAATTCGGTGAAATTAAAGAGATGTAAATAGAGGTCAATTTGCTAGTTTGACCGTCAAACGAAAGTAACACTACCCAAATTGATCGACAGAAAAACGTGTAATCCTGGGGGCGGTTTATACTAAGTTTTTTTTTTAATGCAATATTCTTATGGCTTCAATGGAGGCTTTGTTGAGTTGATGGCATAATAAAACTGTTATGACATGTTGGAACCATGAATAAATAGGAGCTTTCAGTATAACAAATAGTGTATCTGGTTGTTTTGATGATGATGATGATGATGATTAACGTCCACTAAGATCTAATTGGTCTATAAGACTTTAAAAGGGTAAGTGATTACTTATGATTCTTTAGAATTTTGTTTCTGTGCTCAAAAAGCATTAAGAGAAGCTTTCCAAAATCACCATACTGTTGAGTTAAGATCTTCAACAATAACTCTAAATCCTAAAAAAGTTTTCTACGTATATCTAAATTTGTTGTTAAATCATGGAAAAAATCTCTTGTTGCCCTCTTCTCTGTACAATGAATGATGAAAAATGGGAATCGATTCGTTGGGGGATGTCAAGCAGTCTTCTGAATAAGATGTTGAGCAGAGTCCCTCGTTGAGCTTCTTGTAAGTGAACCATCCTCCACGTGCTTACCATTTCTGATTTCATTGATTGTTGACATGATTTTGCATAACATTATGCATTTAACCTTGCCTTATGGCTACGCAGGGAGTGAATATATTTTGACGTGGCAGCAGTGATTAAGATATATAATTTATGTTAAATTGTGTCCAAAGAATAAAGTTCGTTTTCACTATCATATGGAACTATCATAAATATTTTATGTAAAAATTGTAAAGTTTAAAGAATTATTATAGATTTTATAATAGAGTGTTCAAAGTTAAATGATAAAATCAAAATAATTAATTATATCAGATTTTCCTTATTTCATTTTTGCTCAAGTAATTTATAGATTTTTTTAATATAAAAAGTCATGTGACAGAAATATAGATGGGCATTTATTGGTATTATTAGTAGGGACTATTAATAAACGGTTTTTAGTTGTTCTATTAGTTATGCATTGATAACAAAGTAACTTTAACCATTTTAAACCAATGTTTTGAGAGCTGTATGCAATTTAGTAACTTAGATTTGATTTTTCTATCCTAAGTTTTCAATTTAAGGTAGTATTTGGCTTCTTCCCTAGGCACAACCAACGTTTTGAGAGCTCTATGCAATTTCCTAACTCAGATTTGATTTTTTGTCCTAAGTTTTCAATTTGAAATCTTATTTGGCCACTTCCCTAGGCACAAGGAAAAGATATGCAAAATATTTCTTTTGAAACTTACAAAATAATCACTAAATTACTGCGTACATCTCTTCAAGTGAACTAGTACTATCTTTAATTATAGCATTAGTTTGTTAACATTTAATGTGTATGCTCTTCACTCCCTTGTGTACATCTCTTAGATGAACTAATGCTATCTTTAATTATAACATTAGTTTGTTAACATTTAATGTGTATGCTCTTCACTCCCTTTTTAGTGAGGTTCTTCAATAGGTTTACGTGCCTAGCAGCAGAGGCTCAACACCATGCAAGACTCGTGTCAGGATCAACACCATGCAAGACTTGTGTTCATTAACTGAAAAGGCCATGCAAGGCCATTCCATTTTCATGCGGACATCCCATTATCCAATCTAACCCATTCCATCAATTACTCACCCTCTCTCTCACTTTGCACATGAAGGCGTAGGTGGAAATTGCAGCCTCCAAAATCTCAAAACACCACATATTTGTTGGTGCACTTCCTTCATGAATCTGCAAAAGAACAACAATAAGTCAAGTTTTCACTATAACTTTGGGGTAATCTTCAACATTTAGGTTTTAAGTTCTGTAAGTTCATATGAATCCGTTGGAATATTGTAATATTCAGTTTTTAATTTCTCATTCATAGATATTAAAAATAACATAAAAATAAATGCAATCTACCACAATGAAATGATGAATGTATTTAATAGAGGTCATCTTTCATATGCTTGAGAATCCCTATCCAGAACAACTAATATTCCTTACAATTCACACCATGTTATATTCTTTATTATTCTCAATTTATAACTTATGAAGAATAATGAACAAAATTTCTTACATAAACATTCCCCTATGGTTGATATTTCTTCATTCTAATCAATTTGCTAGAATATCTTTACTTTAATTATCATAAAGAAAATAAAAAGTCTTTGATATTTCTTCCTTCTATTCAATTTTTTAGAGTACCTTTACTTTTATTATCATAAAAAAAAATAGAAAGGCTTTGAAACATAGTATCAAACTATATACTATTTAGTGTAAACAGGTTGTCTTGTATAGATGACATAAACAATACTTAAAATATATTTAGCTTTCAAATTTACATAACCTGGAAATATCTTTAGCCTTAGATGTTAATGTCACAATTTACGGATGACAAAATTGTATGAAAAAATTGCGAAATACAAATATCTGTTAAGGAAAAAATTCTACCTACTTGCTTCCTACAGGTTAGATCTTCATCTGCAAGCTTTTACAAGTCAGCTAGGTTCCTCAGGACACCTCCCATTAGAAAATAAGAAGATTCCCCTATAGTATAAACTTGATAGTAGATACTTTTAAGTAATGAGCACAATCACGAATCTACTGGCTTGTATTTTAACTGAAATAAATAGTCTTAATTTGGTATAGCTTGAATCTTAATAACACAAGAAATGGTATCATAGTAAGGAATATATTTATGGCGTCCGAGCAACCAGTGCGTTTCCCTTGAATTTTCTTTGTAGAAAGTAAGTTATCTTTATGCACATCATCATTAATGCAGAAAAATTGTGTCCCTTTTAGCATTCCGCTCCCATTTTTAAAGCCACCCCTATCAATAAATGGTATTATTAATAGGGGAATATTGAGTTACAGAACATAAGTGTATGTCCAAGAGATCGATCTTTCGCCATAAGTTAAACATTCCATCGGATAAGTTGAATCTGGCGAATTTTTAGATATAGATATGATTCAAAAACTATTGTTGATTCTCTAACGGGGAGGATAGCAGAAATCATCATTCTTGAAAAACAAATTTAATATTGAAGATCAACTAAAGATTTATCATCATTCTTGAAAAACATTCAAATTTAATATTGAAGATCAACTAAAAAATTAATTAATACAGAAGAAATTTATGTGGAATTTGATCAGTGGGTCTATTCATCCAACAAATTATTAAGATTGGAGAATAAGTCATCCACCGTTCTCTAGAGAAAACATCTAAAACTACAATGACAATATTGAATAAGCCCATGCAAAACCATATCCTTTGGTCCGCCCTGCCGCATTAAACATCACCTGGGCCATAAGCCACAAGCCAAATGTCTATCAATGCATGCAATCAATCCCAAAACAACTTCTCTCCCAAGCAATCAACGTGTTACAACAATTCTCCATTACAAACACAGAACTAAATTTAATAATTAAAAAATACTAATATAATCATATTTATAAGTTATAACATAAACATATATATTATTAATATAATTTTATTCATTCTTTTGGTGTCTTATTGTTATGTATTTAATACCAATCCGTTCTAGAGAACAAAATTAAAATTATATTCTCACAATAATATGTTTAATAATTAAATCTGGTTGTTCATGAAATTTTTAATGATATATGGAAGCATCAATTTCACTATTATAAGTATATTATCAATTTCACTATTATAAGAAAAATGCATCTGTTAAATTACAAATGCTTTGGTCGCATCATGTTCAAGTGATTGTGTTGATTCTTATCTGTAATAGCGATGAGATTTATGATTTTATCCATGATACTTTTTGGTAATTGAATGGCAAATCCAAGTACATATAACTCATGTTCCTGTTGTAGAGAGTCTTGTATTATTTTAAGAATTGTTTGAAATTTGCATACAATGCCTTCTACGTTCATCATTATCCTGTCAATGCTTATTCTAAATACACACAACCTTCCTTGATATGCAGAAGACGAGGAAGTGGAAGCGCCTCCTCAACTATTATGTGGATTTGGTATTTCATTTTTGTATAGAACTTTACATCTTTATAATATATTCAACTATAATCTATGCAATTAACTGATATGGTGTTTGTATAACAATTGTTGGAATATATAATTCCTACTTATCTAATATGATGTATTAAGAAGTAGAATCAATCTCTACGTGAGTTGTGTGATCTTATTATTAGGAGTTTGTTAGGGATTTATGATATCCTAGATTCGTGTTTATGGTTGAGATATTTACTCAACCTCTCATCCTATAATTGGAATAAGTTAGATCTGATAACTATAAGTGAGCTCTATATAATGAGACACAAATGTATTGTATATGTAATCAAGTAATATAATAGTGTTGTGTTATAATGTCTCTCTCATTTGTTATTTTGGTATCAAAGCCTTAGGGCTGGGCATGACTCCTTCACGGGAGTGCCCAGGATCATGTGAAGAGTAGAGGAATAATCTGATTTCTGAGTGTTGGCGGATCTTGAGAGAGGCGGATCCCTGAGATATTGGCTGAGATAGCGAGATCACTGGCGTGAAGCATCTCGTGAAGCATCATCTAGAGTATCTGCACGTTCTCTGTCGGCTGTGAGGAATTGGTACACTGTGAGAAGAGTACACACTCAGAGAAAGAACTACAAAAGCTGCTAGATATCACATCCATCTTCCGTCGTTTGAAGAGAAGGAAAGAAGCCATTGTCATTCTTGTCAGAGAAAAGAAATAGATCTGGTCAATAGCGAAATCGAAACTTCTCTTGGATATTCCTGGAAAATGAAGAGGAAGAATTTTTGGTACAGTACGCGAAGAATTTTTTCTCCTAAATCCTTCCATTTCAGTCCGTGAGGACCCGAATGCTACGTGAGCTTGAGCATTTCCTATGGTAGCCACCTGCCATTCCCATCGCTTGGATCGCGCTTGTGTGTATGTGTATGTGGTGGTGAAGTCTGTGTGTCTGTTTGAGTGTAGATGTTCCGAGTGGATTGATATATATGAGCTCTGCGTTGATCGCAAGCAATAGAATAGCGAGAAGGAGCCCGCGAATCGAATCGCGGGGAGAAGCCTTGGAGATTCTTGCTCTTATTCCATTGGTTGTGGTTGCATTGGTGATCAGATATATGTCTTTTCAGTTGAGGTGGTGCTGAGGGGAATCAAACCGAGAATGAGGCACATGAGAGCCAAAAAAAAAAGGGCATCGCTGGAAGAAGAATAATGGGGGCATCCGATGGCCTGGTGTGTTTTCGAGAGGGGGTTGTGTTTTGGATTCATTCAGAAAGATATCATAGCTTGGCTCCTATGTATTATCGTGGTGCTGTTGCAGCTATAATTGTTTATGACATAACAAATTCAGATTCTTTTGTCCGAGCAAAGAATTGGGTGTTGGAGCTGCAAAAACAAGGCAACCCAAATTTGGTTATGGCCCTTGCTAGAAATAAGGCTGATGTGGCAGTGAAGAGGAAGGTTGAAGCAGAGGAAGCTGAAAAATATGCAAAGGAAAATGGTCTATTTTTCATGGAAACCTCAGCAAAGACGGCGCAGAATGTCAATGAACCGTTCTATGAAATTACATGGAGATTACCTAAAGCACGACCGGTGAAGCTGCAGTGCAGTGGTTCGATCGGCTAGTGCGTAATGGAAGCGAGCATGATCTGTCTGCCCGTGAGCCCGAGGTGGTATCTCGGAACCACAGTGTTGCCAAAGATAATGTTCAAGAAGTTCTTCTACATGCTACATGGAGGTGTTATAGCGAAATGAAGTGAGGTGTACGTGCTCATTCCGTTGAACTCACATATCCTCCAAGTTAAGTCAAGAATGTGAGATTGAGTTGTGCTTATATTTTTTTTTTGAATGTGTGATGATAGTTAATCAAGTTGTGTGAAGTGGTTGTGTGTCTTGGTCAAGAATGTTGATGAGATGCAAATGGGCATATGTAATGGGCTTGTAATATTGGGCATATGATTGGTGAGAGTATTGTTGATATTTTATGTACCTGATTGAATTGTTGTAGGGGGTGCATGATCGGTTGTACTCAACACCCCAGGTTATGGTCCAAGTTGTAATGCTTAGCCATAGGCAAGCTTAATTCCCTAGATTTTTTGTAAGCCCTGTTAGTAAGGCATAAATAGGCATATGTGTTGTGGCTCAAAAGTGCGTATGATCATAGGATGTGATACTCTCTCATAGGCAGAAAAGTTGTTGTATCAATTTGTGGAATTAACCACTAGGGTAGGTACAAGGGTGGCAGGTGTACTCGTATGCTAGCTTGATGTTGAATCAGAGACTTTGGATCTTCGATTAAGGTGGGGATGTGAGATGGAAGAATCTCAAAGTGTGAGACCAAGTTGTGAGTCTCAGAGTGTGAGGGACCAAGTTATGTTTAAGGGAGAGTTTAACATTGATGAACTATGTAGCTGAAAACAATTCCTAGAGAACTAGCGGTTACAGCGGTAGATGACCCATGTATTCCAGTAGATGGATTGTGTTTTATGCAAGAGGAAGCAAAGAAAGTTCAAGGATTAAACCCACAGTAAAACAAGCTCAAGTGAAAAGTTGAAGCCATGTCAGTGATGAAGATATGACCACATAGATATTTAGATAAGTAGTCATTAAGGGAGAGTGTTGGAATATATAATTTTTACTTTTCTAATATGATGTATTAAGAAGTAGAGTCAATCTCTAGGTGAGTTGTGTGATCTTATTATTAGGAGTTTGTGAGCTCTATATAATGAGCCACAAATGTATTGTATATGTAATCAAGTAATCTAATAGTGTTGTGTTATAATGTCTCTCTCATTTGTTATTTACAATTGATTTGCTTGATAGAAGCAAATAAGTAGATGAAAAAACTAATAACTATTCCATACAAAGTATTACCACTTCATCACTATTAAATACAAAGTATAACCACTTCATAACTATTCGACACACAGTATATCCATTTCATAATTATTCTGT
Source organism: Picea mariana (assembly GCA_032191745.1). Lineage (NCBI taxonomy): Eukaryota > Viridiplantae > Streptophyta > Pinopsida > Pinales > Pinaceae > Picea > Picea mariana. The sequence continues at coordinate 46,167 of JASDQU010736394.1, read as the reverse complement.
ACTTTGTATAGATGCATACTTATCCAATTACTACCTTAACTCCCACAGTTAAACATTAAAAAATATTTTTCTCAATTATTGGTTCCTTAATATAAGGATTTACACTGACCCATTTTTAGAAATCCATGAACTATTATTGAAATGAAAAAGTGAAATTGCAAATTGATTTAAAAAATAAACTTGGAATTATTGTAACAATCATGTTAGCTCGTGCCTCTAATTTAGGTTAAATTATATAAGGACGTTAAGAAAATTGGAAACATTTGCACGTCGCGAAACTAGAAGTTGTATCTTTTCTACAATATGCTTGAAATGATCATTATAGCGAGCATTCTTCACACCAATGCTCTTAGCATTTTAGCAATACTATTGATCGATTTAACTGGATTTACATTAATATAAATCTTTAATATATCTAAATGATAAAATGTATAGACTGCCCAATATAGCATTATCTCTTGTTGCACCTATACATATACAAAAATCTTCATGGATTGCTTATCTCTTTATATTCTGCTTCTACTAGAAGAACGTGCTTTATGCCTTCTTACCTTGGAAGGGACTTGTTGCTGGGCAACTTTCCTTGTTCAAAAAGTAGTGGGCTTCGCAGAAACGTCATGGAATTGATTGCAAAGTCAATATGCCAATTAGACTTTGCTTTATTTTTGAAAAAAAAGGTCTATAATTTCGTTGTTAGAAAGTTTGTAATTTTATTTAGGGGCACAAAGTTTCGTTGTTGCTTCTACTGTCCATGGAAGACAAGTTAAATTCCACATACCACCTTCGCGAAGACTTGACTATGTGAAAAGGGGGAGTGAACAGACTTCCTACACAGAGACAAAATTAATAGGGCTAATTTTAACATATATGATCACTATTACATCAATATTTCTATTTTGAAATCAAATTTTGTTCCCATATTCTCGTTTTCCACGATAAGTAGATGAAAGATAAAGTTTGTTACAAAGTCTAATAATATGAAAAAAAAAAATAGGAGAAGCTAACTATTAATTGTGTTTTGGTATTAGTTACTTTGCTAAGTATATGTAATTTCCGTTAAATTGTGTCCAAACAATGTTTTCACTTTTTGAATTGTATATTTTAAATCTCATTTCAATTTAGTTACTTAACTTATTGATCTTTCTCATGTAGGATTTTGTCGTGTGCTATTGGGCTTGCTTTTGTTCTTTGGAAATTATGTTTTTCATGCTTTGATATGATGTGGTATTTTTTTTTTTCATCCTTGTTTTCAATGGAGTAAACAATTTCTAATGGACTTGTTGCATTTCAGATTTTTTAAAGTTTTGTATTGCCAAACCAGTTTAGCCCTGAAAGAACCATAATCTGGATAGAACATAATGGTTATCTTCCAATTCCAATCAAAATCATGACTGAAATCGCTGCATTTTGTCTACTGTTTACATTATGCCTCAAATTTGAATCCTTTGGTGTGAAGGATGTCTAATTTATTAATATATTTGATGATGCAGGTTGAATGAGGAACAATGTCAGATTCAAGTTACACTGAGCTTAATAAGCCCAGGGGTGAGCATTGATAATTTTAACGTGATGACTGGTGCACTGAGAGTGTTTGTGAAAAGAGAGAGGGACGAAGAGGTGAATCTTGTGTTAAAAGAAGTATTTAAGGAGATGTTTGATGTAGAAAACGAGAAGGCGACCTTCTTAGCATTAATTACCAGTGGCTGCTCAAGTACTTGGCCACTTTTGGTCATCTCATAGAAGCTAGACAAGGAATTTATCGAGGAGGTTTTCTATGTGAAGAAATGGGGTTGGGTAAAACTATAGAGGTATTTTCTAATACATGGAGAAATTTTAACTATTTTGAGTTAGTTTTCATTTTCATAAATTTTCTATGGATTTTGTGCATCTCACGGTTGCAGATCCTTGCGTTGATAATCCTTGTCCTACTGAAATATTAAATCAGGTAGGCGGGGATTTCATGCATACAAACTTCATTTTTCTTTTCCACATTGCCTAGTTACACATTTTTTCTCCACTGCCACAAGTTTTTCTTCTCGAACCATTGGCTTGCTTCTAGGTTGAA
>JASDQU010736393.1:123531-142429 GCA_032191745.1 Picea mariana | reverse complement strand
AAAAAAAAATGTGTTTGATAAGTGCCAAACAAATAATTATGGCTTTTACTTTTGACAATATACTTTTCCATAAGTCTTTAGTTGCCTAACAAAAGTGTGATAATGAATATAGTCGAGGATAATAGTTACATATCATTCCTTCTAATAGACTCGTGGTTAATTATTTTGTCAAGGGTGGTTGTTACATTAGAGTGAAGAAATATGATAGTTTGAAGGTGAAAATTAGAATAACATGCGAACCACCTTTACAAGGATGGAACGTGTAACATGTATCCACCACCGACTACCCTTGACCTTTTTTTTTGAGACCCCTTGACTATGAACTATAAAATTTGTTTGTTGACCTAAACCTTCTTGCCATAACATTCAAAGTCCATAAGGTTGGTCCAACTGATGAAAGGTAATCATTTTCAATACATAAACAAATGCTCAAATTTGATGGTGGACATTATATTAATCACTATAACAACTATGATATCTTAAAAAAAAAGAAAGTTGGTGGTAGCATTCCAAGCCTAATTTTAGGCTTCACATACCATAATTTTATTTCACTTTCTCAACTCTACCAAACACTGATTGGAATAAGATGTGCACGTGTGTATTAGGAATCCCACCAACTAGTAGAACATTGTTTCGGGACATTCAAAGATTCTACATACATCTAACTTCTAAGCAACATGATTAGATTGAAAGGTAAGTAAAGCCTTGGCCCAAAGGAAGGTGGTTGCCTTTATTTTAAAATATATTCATCATATCTTCCATTATATGATCTTATTTATGCCTTATCTCTCATCATAATTACTTTAGAACATATTGATCGCCTACCCATGATCAATAAGTATGGTAAAATGTAATTTTTGCATGTGGGTAAAATGGGAGGTTGTTATTATGTAACAAGGTTTAAATCTTTAGAATGGTATGGTATGTCTGACTTGATGTGTTTAGTGTGTTCAAGTAAGTAAGTTATTACCTATTTGTAGTTAAGGTTAGGTCTATTTGTAGTTAAGGTTAGGTCTAATTTTTAAGGTAAATTTGATAAAATAGATTTTGCAATCATGACTTATTAACTAAAGGATTGCTTTCACAGATCCACTTTTTCATGTTAATTAGAATTATTTATTAAAAATATTTTCTCTTGTTAATTAGAATTATTTATTAAAAATAAATAAGAACAAGGAGTTAAAAATATTTTTTATCTCCTTTCAAGTCCATCAAATGTTTGTGTGTCTTGAGGGTTGGTGGCACCGGTTCTCCCATCCATATGTTTGCTGAAAATAAAAATAGAACTTCATCTTGCTTATGAAGCATATAAAGGGTACTCCACTTCTTATGGTGAAATCGGGAACCCCCATTAACAAGGCTCTTATATTTGCTAAAATTCCCTTATTGCAAAGGTCAAAGGGTCTTGGACAAGCCCTAAAGTCTTAGAAGGTTAGGTTAATCAAATTTATACTGATGTTAAGTACGAATTTTTGAAGCATTGCTATTGTGGTAAGAGTTGTTTTCTCCTCATTATTTGAATGTGACAAAAATCATGACAACATTTTTAAAGGCAAGCCTTAGTTCTTGGGACCCAATGATTTTTATATAAAACACTGATCTATGAACTTTAAGCCCATGGAAGAAACTCCCATGGTATTCCTTGTCAAGGTTAGACTTCTTTTATCTTCCTTTAATATTCTAGAACAATTATACCCTAGAACAAACATAAAATAAGTTGGGAATGCATATTCTCAATAAATTTGATTCAAAAGGAGGAATGTTCACTTAGTACAACAATTTGCATAGAGGTTGATTTGGAAAAAAAATGCCTTAAGCAAATGAGCTTCATGTTAATGACTAAATTCATGTTCAAAACTAGATTATAAACAAATCACCTTTACATGTACCTTGAGAAAGACACATGTTAGTTATTCTCATGGGGCCCTTAAACACCGTGTGCCCACTCGAAACATTTTTTCATCACACACCATTTGAACTATATGTAGTCTTCTCTTGATAGTTATTATGGAATCCAAGTTTGCTTCCTTTGTACATGTTCCTTTTATGATGGGACACCATCTAGGTACATGCATTGTTTGGAGCACATATTTTTGGTTTACTAAGAGCGCTTTTGTATATCTTCAACACTTGCCTACAACTTTGTCGGGTCCCTCTAAGTTTAACTTTAACATTTCCATATTTTATGTCATCTTTTGGCAACTATTCTTTGGAGGCTTTATGAGATTTTGAGTCTCAACTCCCTCTCTTGATTGCTTGTGCCTTTGCTCCATCAATGAATCTTGTATTTTTTTCCCATGTGAAGTGTTGGCGATGGAAGTCGCTCCTAGATTGCTTGCAGGAGCAGAGCCCGACGCCCATCAGTTTTTATGTCACGATAGTTTTAATGGGTGATCAAATGGGTAGAGACTCGGGAAGATATCACTCAAACTCAGGGACTGGGTCCGGCATGCGAGGAACAAAGGAGGTCTTGATCTAACTTCAGTCAGTGGGTTGATTTGAAAATGAACAGGTTGAAGACTTGGTGAGAGGAGTGGACAAACCACCTCAGGCAACAGGCCTTTCAGTAATTTGTAGAAGAAAAACTCTGAATGTGAGATCCTCTAGTTCAGAGCTTCGGGAAATTGAAAGGGGGACTTGATTGGATTCTCCAATTCCAAGTCGTTCAGTGCTAAGAAAATCACAGGGACCGATTAGAAACCATGCAACTGTTACAGTGATCAAACTCTACATCATCCTATAACAGTTACAACTTGACTGGATTCTCCAATTCCGAGCCGTTCTAATACAGTGTAAACAAAGACGTGAAAGAAAAATTGACATTCATAAGACAAGAAGTCTCAAGAGTCTAGACATAACCAGAAAAACAGTGCTTCATTAAAGTTTACCACCGGGAGCCTTGCTCAACCATCGATGATTTACAAAATACAAAGACTGAGTTCATATATTCAGAGAAAATCACTCAACAGAGGCGCGCTCAGTCGCTCAAGGCTTGGTGTCCTTTCAACCAAAATCGGACGGGTATTCTTTGTCAGACGCCACCTTAACTGCGCATGGCTCCTGCAAGGGGAGTAGCTGAGCCATTAAGTGCCGAGCTAGCGTGTGCGGACCTCCTGCGGCGGGCCGAGGACTCGGCAGGGCTTCTTCAGAAAAGTGGGTACACAGGACCCTCTCGAGCAGTCTGCTTGCCAGATTATCCATACTTTACATTTAATGCCTGAGGAGAGGTTTCAACCACCCCTTCTCATCCTCATTTACTCCAGGCGAAAACCAGGATCGAGGTCGGATCAGATGGCGCATGGAGATCACAATCATCCTTTCTGCGACTAGGCTCGATGCCCTTGGCCCCTTTTTGCATAGCTCCTTTCTTTTCCAAGTGACCATGGGCCGTGACCCTGTGTCTATTCCCAAAACGCTTTCAGCATTCGCGGATAAGAAGGGGTTGATCCATGCTTCTTAAAATCGCGATGAGCGAAACACCGAGATGGCTTGAGCTGGCGCCATGCGTCCCTCTAGATCTGACGGTTTTGAGCTCTCCCGACGATGCTGTGGGCTCGGGTCCTGGACACCCNCCCCTTTTTGCATAGCTCCTTTCTTTTCCAAGTGACCATGGGCCGTGACCCTGTGTCTATTCCCAAAATGCTTTCAGCATTCGCGGATAAGAAGGGGTTGATCCATGCTTCTTAAAATCGCGATGAGCGAAACACCGAGATGGCTTGAGCTGGCGCCATGCGTCCCTCTAGATCTGACGGTTTTGAGCTCTCCCGACGATGCTGTGGGCTCGGGTCCTGGACACCCCCGGCACCTCGCGCATCAGGAATATGACGGGGCTATTCCTTGCATCTCGAAGTCACGATGGGCGAAAAGGCGAGGAGCCTAATCGCGCGCCAGGTATCTCCTGAGGATGAACGACTGGGGCTGCTTCGCGATACTGCGGGCCCGACTATGGGCGCTTTCGGCACTCCGGGGTTTAGGGTTTCGAGATGTGAGATGATGAGGGACTTTAACCCTTCGAACTCTCGAATGCCGATATGCCGACTAGATCTCGCACTATGTGTCGCGGGATCGAACGACTCAGATTCAGTCTCGGCATATAGCCGCTTTCTTTGACGCTATACATCGGTCAACTTGGTAGTCCCGATATCCCGACGACCGTTGATCTGCCCTTGTGGATGAATCTGGACCGTCAACGACATAACTTCACCCTCTTATGTGCTTGGAAGCCTTAAAACAAGATTTTTCAATGCTGCTCTCAGGCGCTTCTTATGCATCTTACAGACCCAAACACTCTTGCGCCTAGGACAAGAAATGTCGCTAACATGAAGATCCTTTTTGGTTTTGGGGGGCATATGATTTTGAAAGACACTACTTTGAGCAATGTTTTTCTCTTTGTTATGGCTAAGTTGATGTTGTTAAGATTGATCCTTTGTAATCCCCACCTAACTTTAAAGGGGGGAATGTGTTAATTTTTGACCAATTTTTTGTACATCTTTCCCAAGTCCATATTAAGGAGGAATGTTGTCATAATATTTACTTGGTCAAAGTTTACATTTTATTTTTTCATTTTTCATAAGTCAATCTTAAGGGGGCAAATTAATTTGAAAAGTACATTTTGGTACTTAATATTGTCTTAGTGGACATTTAATGGCATTACGTCTAACCTTTTCTTGTCCTAATTAATGAGGTGGTTAGTAGGTCAGTGGTCCCCATTAATCGCGTGGTTAGTGATAACCATCAATGAGGTGGTTAGTAGGTCAGTGGTCCCCAATAACTAGGTGGTTAGTGGTAGCCATTAATGAGGTGGAGGTGGTTTGTAGCTTAGTGGTCCCCAATAACTAGGTAGTTAGTGGTAGCCATCATTGAGGTGGTTAGAGAAATTAATGAGTTAGTTATTCCCGATCCCTATATAATGGAATTTTGTACCATTGCAATATGTGGTGCACTAGGAATACAATGGACCTTTTATAATGGAGTTTTTCTCTTCATGGTTTTCTCCATTATACGTGTGGTGTTGCCTCTTTCATTCATGTAATCTCCCATCTTGTTTGTGTTTTGGATAATTATTTTGTGCTTGGTTAGTATGTTAAACATGCATTTCATATGATTCCCATTACATATTATGAAAAATATTCATAGGGGCAGTGTTGTTAATATTTTCTATGGGTGTAATTAGGCTTGAATACTATGTAATAGGTGGATCACCTCTTTTAATCTAGAAAACTATTATAGATAAACTTTCCAAGAAAATTTGCATTATGGCGATTTCCTATAATTCCAAATATTTGAATAGTTAAAAGAAAGGACCTAGAGGGACAAGTAAGTAAGGTGCCTAATCAAATTATCATGCAAGAACACAATTTACACAATTTGACATAGTATAAGCAAAGTTTTATTTAGTTATGCTATCCTAAAGGACTAGGCGGGACGAGTAAGTGAGGTACCTAATCAAACTATCATGCAAGAACATAATTTATACAATTTGACATAGTATAAACAAAGTTATATTTAATTAGGAAATCCTAAAGGACTAGGAGGGACAAGTAAGTGAGGCACCTAATGATCTGAAAAGATCTTTTAAATGACAATGGTTGAGTTATTATGCATGTGTTTATTAACCATTTAGGAAGTTGAATGAAAGAGGAAGAATTATAGAAGAAACATCACAACCATATGCACATATATAGATCTGAAATAAATCAAGAAGAACAACAAACCATAGAACACCAAAGTGATAACGAAGTTCGACAATCTCGCCTACATCTCCGGGCCTTTGTCTCAGTGGGTGAGGCTTTCTTATTTCTGTTCAAAGATTTAAAAGTACATCACAACAATGCCAAAAGGTTACAAAATTGATATGGTCTTTTTCTACCATATCTCTAGAACCCAACAAAAAAAAACGACACTAAAATCTGATGACTGGAGCTCCCAGAAATGGCCCGCAAAGGTGCGCTCCTCAATAACTTCCCTGCATAAAAATGGCTCTGTCTTGGAAAATATTCAGCATAAATCTGCTCTGAATGTCCTCTCTTGGCTTCAAGAACCCCTGGTCTATATAGATCTAAATTTGGTAACCATCTCCCAACTTCCCCCCAAGATCTGGCCTCAAAAAGGGCCCAATATCCCCCAATATTGGCCAAAAATCTCCAAAACTGCTTATAAAATCGATACAAAATCATTATTATATAGTGGAAAACCCAAAATTGCACATAAAACAGGGCGCAATTCCTAACTCGCTGGCCCCTGGTCGTATGGGCACGCCCCATTTGTCCTCGTGCTGGCACTGGTTCATTAGCTCCTTCCAGAAACACCCCCTGGTCTTATGCTATTGGGCCATGTGCACACACAATAAACTAGTCCCCAATATCCAACCCACAGTTTAACCCTTGGTCGACAGGCTAGCCCGACCGACTGGGCTAAACCCTTAACCACTGCGCCAACTAATCGGAATATCCCTGGGTCTTATTGTGCATCCGAATTCAAAGGAGGAATCGAGAGCTGGGCTGTGGAACTAATTGTGCGTGCCATCACTGAGCAGGGTCCCATGCAGTGGATGTATGGGAGTGTTACATCGGGGGCTGGGGCGAGGCCCCAACCCTTCCCCCTGTCCGGACTTACCAAAAATAAACTTTAAATAATAAATTCGCCCTTTGTATAACAAATGACATATGCAGGCGGGCTGGCTAGCCCGACCCTACCAAGCCATAGCCTGGTGGGAGGTCGCGTGATCGAACCCTAGGCACTCCATAATTTTTTCCAAACAACTAATGACCAATAGAAGGGTGCCACGTGGCAGCCCAGGATTGGGCCACGTAGCACCTTCACATTCGCCCGAAAAAAGACACGTGTCGACCATTCATTCGCCCACTTGTTAGCTGCCTAGTCAACAACCTGCCACTGTACCTGCCACATCAATGCCACATGTTGTACAGATTGTATGGACCTGCCACATCATCCGTATGGATGTTCCACGTGTCACCACTGCAAGGGTGACACATGTCACTCCCCGATTGGTCCACCTTTTCGACAAGTCATCAGTCTGTACGCCTAGTCACCCTACCACATGTCACCTCCAGATGCTGCCATGTTAGCACCAACTATGCCTGCCATGTCAGATGTACGACCGTACGGTCTGTATAGTCAGTTGCCATGTGGCAATGTACAAACTGTACAATTGTCATTTTTTTTGCATGTTTGACAAAACAAACAGATCGCCATATCAAGAGCATACGACGTCCGTTTGAGCCTGTTTAAGTTGCATTGGGTTCGTATCGACGAGGCCTACACACACGTCCATTTTGAATCCATTCTGAGAACTTTTATTTTTAGGCCTCTCTGAGCCCCATCAAGCTCTTGTATCTAATTCTGGATCACACCTCCGCACTAAGGACCTTTTGGTCCCCAAAAGGTTACTGACTAGTCATCAAGCTTAGGATGGACCACCCATCTTGTTCTCTGTCTTTGAACTCTGTCTTGTGCACCTGTCTCATCAAGATGAACTATAACAAAATCATGATATCTGATAGCATATTGTTAGCCTTTTGTACCCTGTCACGTCTTACTGAAGCCACTATCATCCATGTAGACAACATTTCTAATGATAGCATAAAAAATATGACTGCAAATGAGCTGATATGTTTATAATAATTGCATGACATTAACTTATCTTGAAGAAAAGTGTGATTGATTTTCCATTCTACAATCATCTCCTATTCTTGCTTAAGATCAATTACTTAATTTGAAACAATTATAGGTGTGTTTCTTACTTGAGCTGTCTTTCTTAATTGTTCTATAGTTTGAAGATTTTTATTTTCCTTTACATGATGAGCATGAACCACATATTCTTGACCTGCTTTGGTTAAATGATATTGATTCTTTTTCTTGTAGAAGATTGCTTTAGGATCATACAAGTATGGACTACCTAAGACCATTCCACATTCACTTAGTGGCACCACATCACATGTTACCTCGTCTACAAACTTAGATGAAATTGCAAATTTTAATGTGCACTGCTTTGTTATGTGCATTTGATGTTTGTTGCTTATCCATTTAAGTGTGTAAGGCTTCTGATGTATCTATGTTTTTAATGCCAATTGCTTAACCAATTCCTCTGAAATTAAGTTAGATTGAGATCCGCTATCTATCAATGTGTCAACCTTAGTATGCCTCATGATGACCCTTATGTGAAACAAGTTACTTCTACAATCAAATCCTTCACCAATTTTACCTTCCATACCAACCAATGAGACTTTAGATTCATCACTTGAATCTGATCCCAACTTTGTTGGTCATGTTGTTGTTGCAACTGTTTGCCTCTCTTTTTTTTCCTTGAACCACTTCGGTCTCTTCTTGGGATGCAATTGCCAACAACGGTCCTCATCATGCTCCTCTTTCTTGCAATTCTTGCAAGAGGGTTTCTCTTCCGTTCTTGCCACTAAATTTTTCTTTTTTCCATGCCACTTCCTTTTGTCCTCTTTCCTTGAAGACGATTCCCCTGATACACCAACACCTGTTTTTCCTACTTCAATGTTTGTCGCTTGAACAAAAACATCATCAAGATTAGTTGGTCCAAACATGAATACAATATTTTGAATATGTGTAGGTAAACCTCCTATATATTTCATAAGAGTTTCTTGGGTATGTAAAGGAATATCTAACACCAATGCCATTTTATGAAAGCCATCTGTGTATTCTTGCACTGTTTGTCCTTTTTTTAGTTTAAGAGCTTGCCATTCAATCAAAGATTTCTCTTTATAACCCAAAGGATATAATTGTTTTTTAAGTTCAGAAATAAAACTTTTCCATGATGGAAATACATTACCCACTTATTGCGTGCCATTTTGCAACTTGCTTTGCCACCAAATGAGTGTTGTGCCTGCAAGTCTAAGTGATGCCAAATTGATCTGAGTTGCCTCATCCTTGATCTGTTGCACATTGCAATAAACCTCCATCTGTCTGACCCAATTGTCAAGTCTCTCTTCATTAAATTCACCATCATACATGGGTAATTCGAATTTAACATCAAGTTTTAATAAAGGCATTTCATTCTTATGTTTATGAACATGTTTCTTTGCAGTGGATTTAGAACTTGAAGTTGAAGAAGAAGGAGAAGAATGAGGTGAAGATGGAGGTGAAGGAAGAATTTGAGGAGGATCCTCTCCTTATTCAATTTTTCCCTTTGAAGATTCACCCAGATTTAGTCTCTTCCGTTCCAAGTAATCCTCATACAAAACCTTCATCATCTTTGACACGACAAAGAATTTTTTTCGAAACTCTTTCTCATTTTAAGAAAGTCCCTCTTCCAATGCCATATTCTCGCTTTGAGAACTTCTCTTTCTCAATCCAATCAATGGATTCTCTTCAACAAGCTCACCTTGACCACGATGTAGCTTTTCCCTGGTTAACATACAAAACTCAAATCCAAACGTCAACTAACTCTGATACCACTTGATCCGAAAAGATCTTTTAAATGACAATGGTTGAGTTATTGTGCGTGTGTTTATTAACCATTTAGGAAGATGAATGAAAGAGGAAGAATTATAAAAGAAACATCACAGCCATATGCACATATACAGATCTGAAATAAAGCAAGAAGAACAACAAACCATAGAACACCAAAGTGATAACGAAGTTTGTCAATCTCGCCTACGTCTTCGGGGCTTTGTCTCAGTGGGTGAGGCTTTATTATTTATGTTCAAAGCTTTAAAAGTACATCAAAATAGTGCCAAATGGTTACAAAACTGATCTGGTCTTCTTCTGCTAGATCTCTAGAACCCAACAAAAGAAACGACACTGAAATCGGATGACCAGAGCTCCCAAAAATGGCCTGCAAAGGTGCGCTCCTCAATAGTTTCCCTGCATAAAAATGGCTTTGGCTTGGAAAATATTCAGCATAAAACTACTCTGAATGTTCTCTCTTGGCTTCAAGAACCCTTGGTTTATATAGATTTGAAGTTGGTAACCATCTCCCATCTTCCCCCTAAGATCTAGCCTAAAAAAGGACCCAATATCCCCCAATATTGGCCAAAAATCTCCAAAACTACTTATAAAATCAATACAAAATCACTATTATATAGTGAAAAACCCAAAATTGCACATAAAACAGGGCACATCCCCTAACTCGCTAGCCCCTGGTCATATGGGCACGTCCCATGTGTCCTCGCGCTGGCACTAGTTCATTAGCTCCTTCCAAAAACGCCCTCCTGGTCTTATGCTATTAGGCCATGTGCCCTGGTCTTAGAGCTCCACATGCACACACAATAAACTGACCCCCGATATCCATGCCATGGTTTATCCCCTAGTCGACGGGCTAGCCCGATCGATTGGGCTAAACCCTTAACCACCGTGCCAACTAATCAAAATATCCTCGGGTCTTATGGTGCGTTCGAATTCAAAGGAGGAACCGAGAGCTGGGATGTGGAACTAACCGTGTGTGCCATCATCGAGCAGGTTCCTATGCGGTGGATGTATGGGAGTGTTACATCGGGGGCTGGGGCCTAGCCCCAGCCCTTCCCCCCATTCGAACTTACCAAAAAGCAACTTTAAATAATAAATTCGCCCTTTGTATAACAAGTCACATATGCGGCTAGCCCGACCCTGCCAAGCCATATCCCGGTGGGAGGTTGCATGATCGAATCCCATGCACTCCACAATTTTTTCCAAACAACCAATGACCAATAGAGGGGTGCCATGTGGTAGCCCAGGACTGGGCCACGTGGCACCTTCACATTTGCCTAAAAAAAGACACGTGTCGACCATTCATTCACCCACTTGCCCGCTGCCTAGTCAGTAATCTGCCACTGTACCTACTATGTCAACACCATGTGTTGTACAGATTGTATGGACCTACCACATCATCCATACATACGTGCCACGTGTCACCACTTCAAGGGTGACACATGTCACTCCCTGATTGGTCCACCTATCTGACACGTCAGCAGTTCGTACACCCAGTCACCCTGCCATGTGTCACCTCCAGATGATGCCATGTCAACACCAACTGTACCTTCCACGCCATCTGTATGGCCATAAGGCCTATACAGTTATCTGCCACGTGGCACTGTACGAACTATACAAACATCATTTTTTTTGCCTATTTGGAAAAAAGAATAAAGCACCATATCAGGAGCATACAACATCTGTTTGATCCTGTTCAAGTTGTGTTGGGTTCGTATCGACGAGGTATACACACACATCTGTTTTGAAGCCATTATGAGAACTTTTATTTTTAGGCCTTTCTGAGCCCCATCAAGCTCTTGGATCCAATTCTGAATCACCTAATGTAACTATCATGCAAGAGCATAATTTATACAATTTAACATAGTATAAACACAACTTTATTTAATTAGGCAGTCCAAGTTTTGGTTAAGGCCCAAAAACAAGTGGGCCACAAGTTTGTAATTAGTATCGAGCACAAGACTATGTCAAACAAATTCACATAGAACCTTGATCTCTCATTTCCAAGGGAATTCTTCCAACAATAGCTTCACTCAAACTATCAAAACTCCTAGTGAAGACAATTTGCAAACATAACATACATGTTATCAAAACTATTGTAAAAAAAGGAGTTAGCATAATATTTATCTTATTTACCATATTTAAATGACAACTGTATAACCAAACATAGAACCATTTTAAAGATACTCATCTTTTTGATCTTGATACATTGATTGCATTGAAGATTTGGTCAAACTATATGTTTAAAAACTCTAATATGACAACTAAAATAGACAAACACGGATCCATCTTATAGATACACATCCTTATGTTTCAATACATTGATAACACATTATGATTTCAATGCATTGATAAGATTTGGTCAAACTATATTTTGGAAAAATCTAATCTCACATGCATCATTGAACCTAATGTAAAAATGGTAACCACATATTATTTATCTTTCTTACGTACCTAAACAACAATTATAACTAACACTACAATATGATCTCTGACCTTAGTTTTGACGAGTATTCTTTATTCACCTTTTTAGGTCAAAAATTTATCATTATTTCAACCATTTTCACACATAAAAAAATTCTGACCAAATTTTCGTAGATATTTTCATATGTTATTATTCCAGTCAAAATAATGGTCAAACCATATTTCGTAATATAGGTCACCATTAACTACAAAAACTTTATAAAAAAATGGTTGAAAGTATGATTATGAATGAATAAGAAGGCTTTCAAAATGAGAGTATTCAATAAGAAATACTTTGAATTTCACTTGAATAGAATGGTGAATAAAAAAACAAAAAAAAAACAAAAAACATTTCGAAGAGGGTCGGTATCATGCCACTCCAAAGAGAGGGAAGGCCAAAAGAGATTGTGGAGAAGAGAGTAGAGGATATCAACATGTCCACCTAGGCAAGTGTTTTAAAATTTCTTTTTCTTTTTTTCATTCTAAATCCATTCATATCTCCTTAAATTTATAGAGAATAGTTAAATCTACGGTATAATATACCAACCCCATTTAGATTTATACAAAAGATAAGTTTATACTAAAGATAAGGAATAGATGATATTTGTGATAGATTTAACTAATCTCTTTGGGATATTGGAGGATAGCTTAGGCATGCCTCAAGATTAGGATAATGTGTAGAGAATAATTAATGGTTTACACCAAAGAGGCATACAAACAACCAATATTGCAAAAGGGGTAACTGATTTTTTTAGTTCTCCACATATTAAAAATGGTAAAATTATTGTTCTTGTACATATATATAACTCTTCCAAGAAACCCATGAAAAGATACAATTTCCTTCATCATGTATGAACATAGAAATTGAGAGGTTCAAAGAATAACGAGACTCTTGAACAAACATGACACCACAAACAATGAGGTATATTATCATGCACTCATAGAAGGAATGTACACAACAAAAATGCATGCAATCCATGAAATTGCAATGTTTACAAACTCTAAACTAATTTGTAAACATACTTTGGAGCAATATAAATTCAAGGCCAAACATCTTATACTRTTGCATTCAATGGCAAGAGATAGTGCCAAGCATTTCTCTATTTTTCATATTCATCATAATGGTAGAGAAAGATATCTTGTCAAGGACAAACAAAAGTGCTATCCTCTAGTGTTTAATTTTACCAATGAAAACATTTGTTATTGAATCTTATGACTAGGTTTGGTTCCAATTGCTTCTTGGTCTCACTGCTCACTCTTTCATGTTGGCCTATTTTATTTGTGGTTATTTTTATCTTTCTTAGGCACTTTGCCTCTTTATGACTCTATATTCTTGGATTCCTTCTAGGGTAGATTTTTATAGGTTGCGTATTTTTTCCTTGTACCTTTTTGGCTCATGGTGGTTGTCTTCATAGCCTTTTTTATTTGTATAAAATTAGTATCCTCTCATGACTGTATTTTAATAGAATTATGAAGAATTTCTTGAAAAATAAAAAGTTGTGTAATTAAATATTTGATGAATAAATTTTCTTTCATGTATATTAACTCACCACACTAATATGGAAAATAAGACAAAATGTTTATATAAGTGACACACATTATCTCAAATGAAAATTCAAAAGTTACATTCTCCAATCAGATTATTATCACAATCTTCATCATCTATGTCATTAGTACTTAAAGTTGTGGGAATATCAGTGTTCATGAACATTCATTTACCTTTAGATATGATGGAATACCAAACCATATTTTCTCCTCTAAACATATGGTAACACTTGACTATAATGACTTACAAATATGCCTCATTTTTACTTGATAAAAATTTAGTTGAGTCAATTGAAACAAAATTTTCATTTTCATCTATCCTTGCATGGGATCTATTAAATGTTTCAAATTGTTGACCCATTCATGGTCAACATAGAAATGATAGCAAACTATTGGATTTTTTGAGTTGCTTGACCTTGCCAGGCTACTATAGGGCCCACTTTCTATTGTGCACTTGAGTAATGAAGATGAAGAGATCATTACAATTTTATCTATTATGATGTTATGCTCATGCTTTAATTTACCTATTCTTTTATATAGTGATGATACTGAGATGATTTAGTTCTAATGATGATGTTATGGTCTGCTTCTTTTATGATTACACATAACTATGACGTGTGTTCATAATGATATAGGTCACCTATGAAAAAAAACACATGAAAACATTAGTATACAAATGACATGAATGACATGGTTGATAATCAAGGTTCCTTTGGTTATGGTGATGTTGGGTCCTTGCCTCTTGAATATGACATAGTTGCAAATAATTGTTCGTGCCCAAGCATGTGTTAAGGTGTACCAATGCCTATATAATTATATTGTATTGTTTAAAGTGTTCAAGGAATAGGATATTAAAATATTTATACTCATTGAGAGATAAATCCAAGACTTATAATCTTAGGTTTTCCTCTCAAAACTAGCATAACTGGAAATAATGCCAATTACATACTTGTCAATTTTTGGGATGTGTTTCATAGGGTTTGAAAATACTTGGGAGTTTATTTGCATGTTTAAATTATGCTGATACTAAGAGAGGGGGGGGTGAATCAATATAAGATACATTTTACTTTAATTGAGAAGTCATCAATCATTCATTAACTTTAAAATAATAAATGCATGTAAACTCAAATCACTGTACACAAAGGTTAACTTGGAAACCATTGCGGGAGAAAACCACAAAAAAATTATCTTTGTAAATGTTTGTAGGCACCAACCTACTGGAGACACCAATATCCTCAGATGAGAATCAACTCAACAATATATTGTGTAGGCACCAACCTTCTGGAGACACCAATCTCCTCAGCTGAACACCAACTCAGTAAGACCTGTATAGGAACCAACCTAATATCTTCACACATAGAGTACTTCTGAATTCATCTGCATGCTTAATAATTTGTGTATTTCATAGCATAATCATACCCTTAAATTTCATGGTCAAATGTCTCTCTTTGTTTCATACCCCATACATAGATTGAAATCCTAGTTAGATTTAACATTCATTCCCTATAAAACCTCATAGCATCGTTCCCAGAATAAAATCCCAGACTGCAAAATCAAAACCTCAAAACAACTTACTTTGCAGTAGCATAGACCTTATTCCCTCACAGTGCACCCTTAAAACTCCAAGAAAACTCATCTTTCACACCTTTAGACACCAAGACTACTTTTCATCTTCTCTTGCACACCTCAGATCTATTATGTGCACCTCAGACTTGATCTGCTTGCTTGGATGCTCTTCAAATGCACACATCTATCCTATATTTATAGTGTTTATGTTCTCACTTTTAGGACCGACTTGTAAAGATTGGTCGGGTTGACTTGAACTTTTTGGCTGGGTTGTTTGACATAAAAAATCATTTCTCCTCTTTCCTAAGGAGTTAGAGGGAGTGCCATATACCGTTGGAAATGTCTCAGAATAATATGTCCAACCATATAACCTATTATCCCATTTGATCTAGGTATTTAGAGTATAAAATATTTCAAAGACAAGGTATCCAAACTAAGCATCAAAAATCCAAAAACAGTATTTCCAACAATCTCCATATTGTAATCTTTATCTTGGACATATTTAGTCTCCCCCTATCTTTGGCATCAATGACAACACTATTTCCAAAATTACATACTTGGCAATTACTTGTGACATAGTTCATGCAATTGGAAAATATTCATAGATGGTGGTTGGCTCTTGCTAATTGGGTTGATGATGAAATAAACAGAAGTAAAATGCTCCACCCACCTTGCATGACATCACATTAACCTTGAAGTAAATGGTATTGGTTGCATGGTTTGGTGTGAATATATCACAAACCTCCATTTAGATCTAAAGGTGGATATTTGACCTCCATTCACATATGAACTTGCCCTAATTATTGGCTTATTTAGACGTTTGTTTGAGCTCTTGTTTCAGTCACCCTAAGGTCAAGGTCATGGTCTTTCCAAGGGAATTTCTCCATGCTTTTGAACTTGAACTAGGGAACCGTCTTCTCACTAGGATTTTTCTTGTTTGATTGAGTTTCGATATATGTTTGCGGGGAAAGTCCCCTATATTTGTTAGATAACTGAAATGTATCAATAACATTCTAAGACAAAAAAATTCTAACAATAACAAGCAACAAATATTCTATAACTAATTCAAACGAAATAACCAAATTTTACAAGAGGGAGAAAGACAAACTCACATGTAGTCCTACATTCGATGTAGTTCTTGAATTCTAGAATCTTCTCGCTCCTTCCCGATAGCTTCTCCTGAAACTTGCAAAACGTATGTAGACAAATCTGTAAGAAAAATAGTTATGCTAATAACTAAATTGTTAGTTCGATCAAATACGAAATAAATACATTGCAATTAGTGTTTTAGTAAACATATATTTAAAAACTGTAAATTAAACTTTAAGAACACAACAATTCAAAGGAATGAACATCTTATTAAAATCAACAGTCTAGAGATTACACTGTATAGCTGTACTGTTGCAACACTTCTCCTCGAAAGGATCTTGGGTTCCTCTACCCAAGCTTATGATAAAATTATAGATCTCAACTCCTGATGCATTGACAGACTCAAGGAAAATTCATAGACACTCCTAGTCAGATAAGGTTGTGTTCAAGGATGATTGGAAAAAAGGGTTTCCAAGTTGAGATCCAACAAAGTAGGGGTAATTTAGGGGCTTGCAGACAAGACGGGGATCAACCAATATTTGTATGATTTGGTATGCACTCATTCATTACCTTTCTCCTTGGATCAATTCCCTATTTAAGACACATTCAATCAGTTAGAGATGGTTAAAGACGATTGAGGATGGGTAAACAATGTTAGGTAACTAACCAAACGTGTAACTCAAATTTGTAATTACAAAAAAAAACAAAAACTTAGGGGGTATTTATTACCATGTACACAACTTTCCTTTGGGAAACATGTGTATACGCATGCTGCATAATTGCTAGGGCACGTACAAGTTCTAAAAAAGTGTTTTTTAGAATATCTCAAGGAGGTATGGGGAAGAGGTGTCTACAAGTAGGATAGGGACCAGGATAATAAGATCACTAATTCTTTAATGGTGGCAATTGATGATATAATAAATGCCCCCTAATGTGTGAGGTTAGAAGATAAATTGATGGCCAAAATACATTATAAGTATTCAAAGAGCAACAATCCAGGGAAAAGGTTGACAAAATTTGATCTAAGAATAACAACCAATGATAGAAATAAGTTAGAAAAATCAATTCTTGACCGGGCATACCCATGCTCAGGTGTGATAATAAGAATGACCACCAATCAAGTACACTGTGGATCCATGTAGATTGTATATATAGAAAGAAATGGCCATGGCCATGAAAGAGATACATGGTGGATCCATGTCAACAAAAGATCATAGCCATGAAAGAGATACACAATGGATATATGTATTAGAATCTGTTACTACCTAAATTTACACTTGACAGTGAGAGGGAAATCCAGGGCATCATCAAGTTATTGCAATGGCATTTAAGAAGGGTTTTTTGAATAGGTTTTTAGAAAATGGTTGAAATCTGGTTCAAGGATTCAATGAAACATATAAATCAATATAAAAGAAAGAAAACATCCCACTGGATTAGTAAATGGTAGACACTTTAATAGATCAGATGGTAAGGTAAATAAAGAAAGGAAGGTATGTGAGTATCTAGTTTTCCAACTCACACATGAATTTCTCATTCCAAAATATTATTAATAAACAATAACATGTACTTGAAAACAATCTTAATTATGAACAAAAATAGTAAAATTTTCACTGTGTCATTCACAATCAAGAAATCATATGCATTGCAGCAGAATAAATGTATTCAAGTAATAAAAGAATCAGATAAAGATATGAAAAGAAGATATGACCATCAACATACCTTTTCCATTTAGTATCAATATGAAATATAGTATTGTCTTACAATGGAGTTTTACAAAAAAGGTCCTCGAATGCCCAACTAATTGACCCTCATATAGTCTTTTCAATGTCTTTTTAAAGCATACAAATTACTCCTATAGATCATATTTTTTAGTTTACAGTTGTAAAATAGGATCATGTCAATTAGGATTTCCTAGGAAAGTAAAGCTCATACGAACACTTCTAATGCCTATATCGTAGCAGGCTCAACAACCAATCTGAATATAGATTAGAAAATAGTTTGATAAAACTGGAAAATCCCACAAAAAGAGGAATACTATCTTGCTGAGATGATTCATCTGAGATACCAAAAAATCCCATTTGAACCAAGCACTAAGAACCAAACTGCTCATCTTTACTTTCTGAGTAATAGCATTGAATCAACCAAAACTGAGGTAGAATTTTCTTGATTTGTCATGGTATGATGACTGCAGAAGCCCTGGTGTCACTTTGTTTGAGCTTAGTTGTTAGCACAACATTATGCTAATATAATCTTATATTGGATTCTCTTACCTCCTTTAGAAATGCCTTCTGCTCTTTCCTCTTCCTTTTGAAATATTGTATCTTTTCTTGTTGTTTAGCATTCCATTGCTCAACAAAGGATTTTTCTTTCTTCAATTTCTTAATCATGCTCTGTAGCTCCTTTACTTTGTCCTTTTCTTTCCTTGCTTCCACCTTGAATTCTGGATATTATTCTGTTGGGGTAGGTAGGTTTAGATCTATAGAAGCTTGGGGTTTCCTTAGTTTAATTATATATGTTGAAGATAGCCCAGAACTAAGGTCCTCTTTTTCAACGCTTTCTGAGTCCCTGGTTTATGGAAGATCTTACAACTGGTATAGTACTGGAAACAGATCATTTCTCTCATCATTAACTACATCCGTGCCTTTGAATGTAGATTCAGAGACTGATGATGACTTTGTAGTTTCCCTGGTTACATGTGTTCTTGAGTACTGTGCAATCTGCTTTCCCTTTTCTCGTCTTTTCTTTTGTTCCTCAGATTCCTTCTCCGTCCTATGTAAAGAAG
>JASDQU010736393.1:18756-32182 GCA_032191745.1 Picea mariana | reverse complement strand
CAATCAAGAGTCTTGGGAGATTCTTTACCTTCAATATATTCCTTCTTGCCAACACCATCACATGATTTTTTTCCTTCATTTGAAATGTATTCAAGATCTTCCTTTGTGCTATCATTACTTGATTCTTTATCTTCACTTGAAATGTTTTCAAAATCACATTTAGAAACAATGCATTGAAGAGTTTTCAATAATTCTTTACCTTTGATGATCTTGATGGAGTGGTATTCAATTTATTCCTTCTCCTTCTTTCTTTGATATGTCTCCTCTAGCTTTAGCCATAGATCCTTGGTGGAAGTGCATTGTCCCATGCTGTCTTTGATAGGGATTGCGAGTCCACTAAGAATGGTCTTGAGAGCCAATGCATCATTCTTCTTTCCTTCCCTTTGGGCTGCAAAATTTGACTTGTTCTTCAGTAGAGCATATCCACAGATGGTTTCCTTCCAAATAGCTGCTCCAATTGTCTTCAAATACACTTTCATCTCTATTCTCCAAGTAGAATAGTTTTCCTCATAAAGGATTGGAAATTCATCATCCATTTGTGTCTCTATGGATCTCCTTCAATATTTTTAAGGCTTGTAGTGAAGGCCTGCTTTGATACCAATTGTTGGACACACCTACCAAACTTAGAGGGGAGGGTGAATGAGTGTGGGGCTCTTTTTCCCAAGACTTCCCTCTTGCACAAAAACTCATCAATTAACATTCAACATTTATTCATTACCCATTGCTGTCATTTATAACCAGTTAGATGTGAGAACATATCAAAAACATATATCAACAATGTATCATCAACAAGTCATCACCACAATGAACACAAAGAACACAAGATGTATGTACAATTTTCTTTTTATTACGGACTACAATCCTTGGGATTTATCAGCAACAACTGAATAGAGTACAGCTCTGTAAGAGCACCTGCTCTATAATGCAATACTCAACTTACACCCTCAACATCAATTGAGACGAGGAAACATTCCTCAACAGATGTCAATCTGTCAACAGGTACATGACCTGTCAGTAGTGCATCCTGTGTGTGCACGCACCTTGGCTCACTACAGCCCACATGTACATGCGACCAGTGTATAATGCAACAAGCGTATGCTTCTGAGCAACTAGGGTTTTTCTTTGCTTCACATGCTCAGATTCTCTGCAACCTGCAACCACTTTCTCCTCTGTCTTCCACTTTCCAACTGACCCACAACCAGTCACATACATCCAATCTCTCCAATACCTTTCTCATGCTCCTCAACAAATCAATATGAATGCTATCTCAATCATGTATAACCAACTAATATACCATAGCAATCATGTCACTACTGAATCACAAGAGTGTTGCTCACTCCATCAACCAAATCAATCAAACTGAACCACCTCATAGAAGCCATACCAAGAATTTCCTAAGCATTCACAACACATCAAACAATAGTATCCATCAAGACAATAATGTAACCATACCAGTGTCTCGGTGATAGATCTGAGGCCATAGAATGCAGATCTGGAACCTGCCTCAACATCTAAGAGCTTGGCACCAGATCAAACACAAATATCCATGATTTTATCCACTCCACGCTCCCTGTAAACAATCATCCCATGTGTACACTCACCCTATACACAACCAGCCCACGTGTACACGCACCCTATACATAGACACTCCACGTGGGCATCAGAAAATAGGGTTTTCTGTGAATCCGATAATTTTGCTGTCAAGATCTCTGACATTGACGAAACTTTGATGCGTCCATGAGATCCTCTTCTCACCCTCTTCCTAATAATAGATCTTCAATCATTCTCAAGAGATCCACATCAATAAGATGCTCTCACAAGAATCTCTCCACCAATACTCCAAAAGATATTCACAAGAAGATCTCCATTGATCCACAAAAGGGATTCTCACCAAATGTACATTTCACAAGAGATCCTAGCTTCTTATTTATACATTCATCTTCTAGATACTTAACCCATTTTTAGGTTACTTAATCCATTTCTAGGTCACTTAACATATTTTCCTTATTTTAGGGAAAACCACTTTCCATGAATAGAAATTTCTCCAATAATTTATCATTTAAATATTCCTTCTTGATTTTGTCACTTCATTTTATCATTTAAATAATCTTTCTTGATTTTGTCACTTTACTTTATCATTTAAATAATGATTTTTTCTTTTCAATAACTTTGAATTCTTCGACCTTTTGGGGCTTCAAGCCATCATATGGGGGTCCTTCAACTTCGTAGAGCCATAACTCTCAAACCGTGACGAGTTATGTGACATTCCACATACCACCGGAAATGACATGTCAAGCACTATCCATATAGGATAGTTTGACCAACAACTTCATTGATCTTCATCTCATTAATCCACATGCAAGCATATGTCCTCCAACCGTTCTTCTAGGATAACTCAATCTGTAGGCGTCTTCCTTTGAGGGCTTTCACCATAAGGGTACCACTTTGGAGTTCATCCATTTGTGCACCTTATCAACCATTATAGGAAAATAATGATTCATCTATCCATCAATTCACCACTGCATCATATATATCAACTATGCATCATGTATCAATGACAACTCATTGATCCATCTTCATCAATGCATCATATCAATGATCCATCTATATCAATTGGTTTCCACTTGGACATCTATCATTCTCATCAAGGGCATCATATCAATGATCCATCTTTATCAATTGGTTTCCACTTGGACATCTATCATTCTCATCAAAGACATCATATCAATGATCCATGTTTATCAATTGGTTTCCACTTGGACATATATCATTCTCATCAAGGACAATGCATATACATTGTTCATCAATCATCAATCAATCAATTACTTGACATCACTCAATGACATGAATCAATCAAACCATTTGCATCAATGACGTATGATCCAACAATCTCCCAAATAATCAAACCATTGGCATCAGTGACAACATGATCCAACAATCTCCCCCTTTGGCATTGATGGAAATACCAACATTGATGTCAACTCCAATTACCAAATATTGATGTCAACATGTAGACAAGGCATGCTCTTCATCAATAGTCAATGCGACTATCTCTCCACATCAATCTCTCCCATAAATAAACATCAATCACATCAATGTGATTATCTCTCCCCCTTTGACATCAATGGAAAAAGGACATTCTCCTCTTGGGGCTTCTTCCCCTGTCTTGTTGCTGCTAAATAATCTCTCCCATTTTGAACAAGGGATATCAATCTGATGTAATGCTGAAAATACATTTCTCATGCTCCCTCTGTGACCATCGCTCTCCCTGGAATTATGCCTCTATGCTCTTTCTTCAAATATAGGGCTCTTTTCTAGGTATGTATCTGATAAATATATCCTCCTAGAATCATGGGAAGAAGAATGAATCCCCCTGAAGGTATGTCTCCCCCTATCTTCTCTACAAGATGAACAATATGCTACCATATGATGATCCTTGGACCTGTTCATGCATCAAACTTGTGCCATACCATACATCATGAAACAAAAGATATGTCATCAATGAAATAGAGAATCATGAACACTATATCAACCAAGTACATCATGTACCAAAATGTTCCCACCATGCACAACGCCCATGTACATCAACCATGTACATCAACCATGTGCCAAAATATATCATCCATGAAAATGTATCCACCATATGCCAACATGTGCATCTACCAATATGCCAACATGTGCATCTACCAATTATGCCAAACAATGTATCATATCACTTATGACATGTCTCCATCATGAACCAAGTGCCACAATCATGTATCAAACAAATACCAATGTTGTGAAAATCAAGTAATATCATATATGAGTGTACTACTATGCACCAATACCACAAAATGATGAGTCCCATACATGTATGCCAAGTCCTCCATAAAACATGCGCCAATCATCCTCCCAGTAATAGCCTCTACTGATGTACTAGAAATGTACCAATCATGCATCACACATAGATCAAACCATGATGTACAACATGATCACCTAATCAATTCACAAACCACATGTCTCAACATGTATCCCAATCCATATGCAAAATGCATGGACCATGATATCAACATATGCTTCCAATAATACATCATAAGATATATCGGCCATGTACACCACCATAAACATCGCAAAATGATTAATCCCAACAGATCAACATGAATCCATACTTTTGGTTTAGTGCCATGCACCCAATATTTATTTTTATTATAACATTSTGTGATATCACCATGAAAACCTGCAACAAACAGTGTCATAACCTACAATAAACAATGTCAAACCCCGCAATACAGAGTTATACCATCACATCAAACTCCAAGCCATGTGCATTGCCTTTTTCCCAAGGTTTTAAATMATATACGCGGCCTGCTGCACAACAAAGCACGTGTGTACGCAACCTATTCAAGGTCAGCACACGTATGCACATGAMTATCACCACTGTCACCCGCATGTGCCTCAGTAGATGATACTTTTGTACTTCCCTTCAGTCTTTCATTCTGATCTAGTTGCTCTGTCTTCTTCACACACTTCTGTAGATGACCCTTCTCCTCAGAACTTGAKCTCTAATCATCCATTTTTTTCAAAGATATCTCCCTTTCTTACTTCATTCCTTYTTCTATCCATGCTATGTGAAGTCCTCATCATGGACTTTCTTCTTGTGTTCCAAGACTCCTTGGATTTGTGGCCAAATCCACTACAACTATAGCATCAAATAGTGTTACACTGAACAACAATGTGTCCTACTTGATCACATTTCCAACACCTCATGGTGTTATACAATCTTCCATTATTTTTCCTTTCATAAGATTTACATTCAAAAGCTTTGTGACCATATCCATTACATGAATAACAATGCCCATGAAAAATACTTTCATACCTTTGCTTTGGTGTCCCAAGAATAGCTTCTTGAAGTCTTCCTTGCTTTGTTCTTTTGAAATTTTCTTTGCCTTGTGTAGATGTTTGTTTTGCAACATTGTCTTCCTTCTTTGATGGACTTACCTCATGCTTCTTTGAGGTGCCTTCTTCAGCATGTGTATCTTCTCCTTTGTATCCAAGACCTGATTTATTACATGATGATCTTTGACTTTCCAATATCTCATCCAAGATTCTTGAGCTATTCAAGAATTTGTTTGACTTCTCTACCTTCTTTCTAAGGTCAACAATTTCAGCTTCTAGCTTACAACATGACTCTTCTTTTTCATTTATTTGAATCTTCAATAGTTCTTCTATTGTTTTGGCTTCCTCAATTTGTGTCTTGAGATGGACAATGGTTTCAAAACTTTTGCTAATCTCATCATCTACATTCATATCTTCTTTTCCATTATTTAATATTGTGATATCTTCTTCCTTTTCTTCTAATAGAGTCTTATTGTTCTCTTCTTGTTCCTTGATCATTTCTTTTAACTTCAAGATGTGCCTTAGACTTATCCTAAGAAACTTCTTAGTGTTATCCGAAAGATAGTTATAGTCTATATAATAATGATCACTTCTATATCTATATAAACCCTCTTCAATTTCCTTTTGAAGTTCTAATAGATTTTCTTCTATTCTTTCCATGGGATAACTATCATCAAACTTTACACTAATTGTTTCTAGATAATCTTCTTTACTTGAGAAAAATTCAACATCATCACACTTTGAATTATTGCAATCAAGAGTCTTGGGAGATTCTTTAACTTCAATATCTTCCTTCTTGCCAACATCATCACATGATTTTTTGCCTTCATTTGAAATTTCTTCAAGATCTTCCTTTGTGCTATCATTACTTGATTCTTTATCTTCACTTGAAATGTTTTCAAAATCACATTTAGAAACAATGCATTCAAGAGTTTTTGATGATTCTTTACCTTTGATGATCTTGGTGGAGTGGTCTTCAATTTATTCCTTCTCCTTCTTGCTTTGATATGTCTCCTCTAGCTTTAGCCATAGATCCTTGGTGGAAGTGCATTGTCCCATGCTCTCTTTGATAGGGCTTGAGAGTCCTCTAATAATGGTCTTGAGAGCCAATGCATCATTCTTCTTTCCTTCCCTTTGAGCTGCAAACTTTGACTTGGTCTTCAATGGAACATATCCACTGATGGTTGCCTTCCAAATAGCTGCTCTAATTGTCTTCAAATACACTTTCATCTCTATTCTCCAAGTAGAATAGTTTTCCTCATCAAGGATTGGAACTTAATCATCCATTTGTGTGTCTATGGATCTCCTTCAACATTTTTATGGCTTGTAGTGAAGGCCTTCTCTAATACCAATTGTTTGACACACCTAACACACTTNGGGGGGGGGGGTGAATGAGTGTAGGGATCTTTTTCCCAGGACTTCCCTCTTGCACAAAAACTCATCAATTAACATTCAACATTTATTCATTACACATTGTTTTCATTTATAACCAGTTAGATGTGAGCACATATCAACAACATATATCAACAATATATCATCAAAAATTCATCACCACAATAAAGACAAAGAACACAAGATGTATGTACAATTTTCTTTTTATTATAAACTACAATCCTTAGGGTTTATCAACAACAACTGAATAGAGTACAACTCTATCAGAGCACCTACTCTATAATGCAAGACTCAAATTACACCCTCAACATCAATTGAGATGAGGCAACAATCCTCAACAGATGTCAATCTGTCAACAAGTACGCGACCTGCCAGTAGTGCAGCCCACATGTGTGTGTGCCTTGGCTCACTACAACCCGCGTGTACACATGACCAGTGTATAATGCAACAAGCATATGCTTTTGAGCAACTAGGGTTTTTCTTTACTTCACATGCTCATATTCTTTTCAACCTGCAATCATTTTCTCTTCTATCTTCCACTATCCAAACTGACCCACAACGAGTCACATACATCCAATCTCTCCAATATCTTTCTCATGCTCCTCAAAAAATCAATATGAATGCTATATCAATCATGTATAAACAACTAATATACCATAGAAATCATGTCACTACTGA
This sequence comes from Picea mariana, assembly GCA_032191745.1. NCBI lineage: Eukaryota > Viridiplantae > Streptophyta > Pinopsida > Pinales > Pinaceae > Picea > Picea mariana. The sequence goes on along the minus strand of JASDQU010736393.1, from coordinate 25,237 downwards.
ATCACAAGAGTGCTACTCACTCCATCTACCAAATCAACCAAACTAAACCACATCATAGAATCCATACCAAGAATTCCCTAAGCATTCACAACACATCAAACAATAGTATCCATCAAGACAATAATGTAACCATACCAGTGTCTCAGTGATAGATCTGAGGCCATAGAATGCAAATCTATAACCCGCCTCATCATCCAAGAGCTTGGCACCAGATCAAACACAAATATCCATGATTTTATTCACTCCATGCTCCCTGTACACAGTCAGCCTACATGTACATGCACCCGATACACAGACAACCCACGTGGGCATCAACAAATAGGGTTTTCTGTGAATCCAAGAATTTTTCCGTCAAGATCTCTGACATTGCCGAAACTTTGATGTGTCCATGAGATCCTCTTCTCGCTCTCTTCCTCAGAATAGATCTTCAATCATTCTCAAGAGATCCACATCAATAAGATGCTCTCACAAGAAGCTCTCCATCAATACTCCAAAATATGTTCACAAGAAGCTCTCCATTGATCCACAAAAAGGATTCTCACCAAATGTACATTTCACAAAAGATCCTAGATTCTTATTTATGCATTCATCTTCTAGGTTACTTAACCCATTTTTAGGTTACTTAACCCATTTCTAGGTCACTTAACCTATTTTTCTTATTTTAGGGTTAACCACTTTCCATGAATAGAAAGTTCTCCAATACTTTATCATTTAAATATTCCTTCTTGATTTTGTCACTTCATTTTATCATTTAAATAATATTTCTTTATTTTGTCACTTTACTTTATCATTTAAATAATGATTTCTTCTTTTCAAGCACTTTGAATTCTTTGACCTTTTGGGGCTTCAAGCTATCATATGGGGGTCCTTCAACTTCATAGAACCATAAATCTCAAACCGTGAGGAGTTATGTGACATTCCACATACCACCGGAAATGACATATCAAGCACTATCCATCTAGGATAGTTTGACCAACAACTTCATTAATCCTCATCTCATTAATCCACATGCAAGCATGGGTCCTCCAACCATTCTTCCAGGATAACTCAATCCGTAAAGCATCTTCCCGTGAGGGCTTTCACCATAAGGTTGACCACTTTGGAGTTCATCCATTTGTGTACCTTATCAACCATGATAGGAAAATAATGATTCATCTTTGCATCAATTCACCACTGCATCATATATATCAAATATGCATCATGTATCAATGACAACTCATTGATCCATCTTCATCAATGCATCATATCAATGATCCATCTATATCAATTGGTTTCCACTTGGACATCTATCATTCTCATCAAGGGCATCATATCAATGATCCATCTTTATCAATTGATTTCCACTTGGACATCTATCATTCTCATCAAGGGCATCAGATCAATGATCCATGTTTATCAATTGGTTTCCACTTGGACATCTATCATTCTCATCAAGGACAATGCATATACATTGTTCATCAATCATCAATCAATCAAACCATTTGCATCAATGACGTATGATCCAACAATCTACCAAATAATCAAACCATTGGCATCAATGACAACATGATCCAACAATCTCCCAAATAATCAAACAATTGGCATCAATGACAATATGATCCAACAATCTCCCTCTTTGGCATTGATGGCAATACCAACATTGATGTCAACTACAATTACCAAATATTGATGTCAACATGTAGACAAAGCATGCTCTTCATCAATAGTCAATGTGACTATCTCTCCACATCAATCTCTCCCATCAATAGACATCAATCACATCAATGTGATTATCTCTCCCCCTTTGACATCAATGGCAAAGGGCCATTCTCCTCTTGGGGTAGCTCCCTTGTCTTTTTTCTGCTGAATAATCTCTCCCGTTTTGAACAAGGGATATCAATCTGATGTAATGCTGAAAATACATTTCTCATGCTCCCTCTATGACCATCGCTCCCCCTGGAATTATGCCTCTGTGCTCTTTCTTCAAATATAGGGATCTTTTCTAGGTATGCATCTGATAAATATCTCCTCCTAGAATCATGGGAAGAAGAATGAACCCCCTTGAGGGTATGTTTCCTCCTATCTTCTCTGCAAGATGAACAATATGCTACCATATGACAATCCTTGGACCTATTCATTCATCAAACTTCTGCCATACCATACATCATGAAACAAAATATATATCATCAATGAAATAGAGAATCATGAACAATATATCAACCAAGTAAATCATGTACCAAAATGTTCCCACCATGCACAAAACCCATGTACATCAACCATGTACATCAACAATGTGCCAAAAGATATCATCCATGAAAATGTATCCACCATATGCCAACATGTGCATCTACCAATTATGCCAAACAATGTATCATATCAGTCATGATATGTCTCCATCATGAACCAAGTGACACAATCATGTATCAAACAAATACCAATGTTGTGAAAATCAAGTAATACCATATATGAGTGTACTACTATGCACCAATACCACAAAATGATGAGTCCCATACATGTATGCCCAGTCCTCCATAAAACATGTGCCAATCATCCTCCCAGTAAGAGACTCTATTGATGTACTAGAAATGTACCAATCATGCATCACACATAGATCAAACCATGATGTACAACATGATCACCTCATCAACTCACCAACCATATGTCTCAACATTTAGCCCAATCCATATGCAAAATGCATGAACCATGATATCAACATATGCTTCCAATAATACATCATAAGATATACCGGCCATGTACACCACCATCAATATCACAAAATGATTAATCCCAATAGATCAACATTAATCCATACTCTTGGGTTAGTGCCATGCACCCAATATTTATTTTTATTATACCATTGTGTGATCTCACCATGAAAACCTGTAGCAAACAGTGTCAGAACCTGCAATAAACAATGTCAGACCCTGCAATACAGAGTTATACCATCACATCAAACTCCAATCCATGTGCATTGCCTTTTTCCGAAGGCTTTAAATCATATACGCGGCCTGCTGCACAATAGAACACATGTGTACGCGACCTATTCAAGGTCAGCACGTGTATGCATGTGACTGCCACCATTGTCACCCGCGTGTGCCTCATTAGATGACACTTTTGTACTTCCCTTCAATCTTTCATTCTGATCTGGCTGCTCTGTCTTCTTCACACACTTCTGTAGATGACCCTTCTCCTCAGAACATGAGCTCTGAGCATCCATATTTTCAAAGATATCTCCCTTTCTTACTTCAGTCCTTCATCTAGCCATGCTATGTGAAGTCCTCATCATGGACTTTCTTCTTGTGTTCTAACACTCCTGGGATTTGTGGCCAAATCCATTACAACTGTAGCATCTCATAGTTTTACAGTGAACAACAATGTGTCCTACTTGATCACATCTCCAACACCTCATGGTGTTATACAATCTTCCATTATTTTTCCTTTCATAAGATTTACATTCAAAAGTTTTATGACCATATCCATGACATTAATAACAATTCCCATGAAAAATACTTTCATACCTTTGCTTTGGTGTCCCAAAAATAGCATCTTGATGTCTTCCTTTCTTTGTTCTTTTGAAATTTTCTTTGCCTTGTGTAGATGGTTGTTTTGCAACATTGTCTTCCTTCTTTGATGGACTTACCTCATGCTTCTTTGAGGTGCTTTCTTCAGCATGTGTATCTTCTCCTTTGTATCCAAGACATGCTTTATTTCATGGTGATCTTTGACTTTCCAATATCTCATCCAAGATTCTTGAGCTATTCAAGAATTTGTTTGACTTCTCTACCTTCTTTCTAAGGTCAACAATTTTAGCTTCTAGCTTACAAAATGACTCTTCTTTTTCATTTATTTGAATCTTCAATAGTTCCTCTATTGTTTTGGCTTCTTCAATTTGGGTCTTGAGATGGACAATGGTTTCAAAAATTTTGCTAATCTCATCATCTACATTCATATCTTCTTTTCCATTCTTTAGTCTTTTGATATCTTCCTCCTTTTCTTCTAATAGAGTCCTATTGTTCTCTTCTTGTTCCTTGATCATTTATTTTAACTTCAAGATGTGCCTTAGACTTATCCTAAGAAACTTCTTAGTGTTATCTGAAAGATAGTTATAGTCTATATAATAATGATCACTTCTATATCTATATAAATCCTCTTCAATTTCCTTTTGAAGTTCTAATAGATTTTCTTCTATTCTTTCCATGGGATAGCTATCATCAAAATTTACACAAACTGTTTCTGGATCATCTTATTCACTTGAGAAAAATTCAACATCATCACACTTTGAATTATTGCAATCAAGAGTCTTGGGAGATTCTTTACGTTCAATATCTTCCTTCTTGCCAACACCATAACATGATTTTTTTCCTTCATTTGAAATGTCTTCAAGATCTTCCTTTGTGCTATCATTACTTGATTCTTTATCTTCACTTGAAATGCTTTCAAAATCACATTTAGAAACAATGAAATCAAGAGTTTTTGATGATTCTTTACCTTTGTTGATCTTGATGGAGTGGTCTTCAGTTTCTTCCTTCTCCTTCTTGCTTTGATATGTCTCCTCTAGCTTTAGCCATAGATCCTTGGCGGAAGTGCATTGTCCCATGTTCTCTTTTATAGGGCTTGAGAGTCCACTAAGAATGGTATTGAGAGCCAATGGATCATTCTTCTTTCCTTCCCTTTGAGTTGAAAACTTTGACTTGTTATTCAACGAAACATATCCACCAATGGTTGCCTTCCAAATAGCTACTCCAATTGTCTTCAAATACACTTTCATCTCTACTCTCCAAGTAGAATAGTTTTCCCCATCAAGGATTGGAACTTCATCATCCATTTGTGTTTCTATGGATATCCTTCAAGCTTTTTAAGTCTTGTAGTGAAGGCCCGCTCTGATACCAATTGTTGGACACACCTACCACACTTATGGGGGGGGGTGAATGAGTGTGGGGATCTTTTTCCCAAGACTTCCCTCTTGCACAAAAACTCATCAATTAGCATTCAACATTTATTCATTACCCATTACTGTCATTTATAACCAATTAAATGTGAGAACATATCATCAACATATATAATCAACAAGTCATCACCACAATGAACACAAAGAACAAAATATGTATGTACAATTTTATTTTTATTACAGACTACAATCCTTGGGGTTTATCAACAACAACTGAATAGAGTACAACTCTGTAAGAGAACCTGCTCTATAATGCAAGACTCAACTTACACCCTCAACATCAACTGAGATGAGGCAACAATCCTCAACATATGTCAATTTGTCAATAGGTACATGACCTGTTAGTAGTGCATCCTGCGTTTGCACATACCCTGGCTCACTACAGCCCGCGTGTACATACGACCAATGTATAATGCAACAAGCGTATGCTTCTTAGAAACTATGGTTTTCCTTTGCTTCACATGTTCAGATTCTTTGCTACCTGCAATCACTTTCTATTCTGTCTTCCACTGTCCAAACTAACCCATAGCCAGTCACATACATCCAAGCTCTCCAATAGATTGCTCATGCTCCTCAATCATGTCAATCATGTCACTACTGAATCACAAGAGTGCTGCTCACTCCATCAACCAAATCAACCAAACTGAACCACATCATAGAAGCCATACCAAGAATGCCCTAAGAATTCACAACACATCAAACAATAGTATCCACCAAGACAATAATATAACCATACCAGTGTCTTAGTGATAGATTTGAGGCCATAGAATGCAGATCTGGAACCTGCCTCATCATCCAAGAGCTTGGCACCAGCTCAAACACAAATATCCATGATTTTATCCACTCCACGCTCCCTATACATAGTCATCCCACGTGTACACTCACCCTATACACAACCAACCCATGTGTACATGCACCCTATACACAGACAGCTCGCGTGGGCATCAAAAAATAGGGTTTTTTGTGAATCCGAGAATTTTTCCATTAAGATATCTGACATTGCCGAAACTTTGATACGTCCGTGAGATCCTCTTCTTGCTCTCTTCCTCAGAATAGATCTTCAATCATGCTCAAGATATCCACATCAATAAGATTCTCTCACAAGAAGCTCTCCATCAATACTCCAAAAGATATTCACAAGAATCTCTCCATTGATCCACAAAAAGGTTTCTCACCAAATGTACATTTCACAAGAGATCCTAGCTTCTTATTTATAAATTCATCTTCTAGGTTACTTAACCCATTTTTAGGTTACTTAACCCATTTCTAGGTCACTTAACCTATTTTCCTTATTTTAGGGTTAACCACTTTCCATGAATAGAAAGTTCTCCAATACTTTATCATTTAAATATTCCTTCTTGATTTTGTCACTTCATTTTATCATTTAGATAATATTTCTTGATTTTGTCACTTTACTTTATCATTTAAATAATGATTTCTTCTTTTCAAGCACTTTGACTTCTTTGACCTTTTGGGGCTTCAAGCCGTCATATGGGGGTCCTTCAACTTCGTAGAGCCATAACTCTCAAACCGTGAGGAGTTATGTGACATTCC
>JASDQU010736393.1:7838-18656 GCA_032191745.1 Picea mariana | reverse complement strand
GCCAAATTTCACCGAAGTCGGCAGAAGGAGGTTTCTCATCTCCGCGAATAAGCTTCACTAAAGATATCGTCGAAGACCGATCTATTCGGCATTGATATAAGATTAGAAGAATAAGAATCGCGTGAAGTAAAGGTGATATCACCGATCACCGACTTCCAAAATATTTTCAGCGTCGAGAATTTACGAAGATTATAACCCTGGAAGAAAACTACACGTTAAATTTACTCTTGAACGCCGATCCCTGATGCCATGCCGACATCGGTATTTTCAATATCTAGTTCTTCTAGCCCGTTCAATGTAAACGAAGCCCAAGTGCAGTCCTTACCCACAAGCCGAGTTCTGGATTTTATTTTTAATAACTCCTGAGTTAGTAACGCCATGCCAGCATCAATCGGTATTAGAAGTTTCTAAAGGAAAATATCAATGAACTTACAAAGCAACTCAGAACAACGATAATTATAAAATCACATAATCTACGAGAAGCTTACATAAAAAACACGGTAGATTTACACACAAAGAGGGAACACGATACATTCAACTGCAAAACATTTTCAAAATATCATATATTAAGGCTCCCACCAAGCTCAGGTTACATACAAATAAACACCTTTGACACCTTGACTAAACGACCTGGTTACATTGAGAACGTGAAAACCCTCACAACAAACAAAAAAAACTATCAAACGTCACTTCAGAGAATGCAAAACAAGAGTCCTCCCATCATGTATCTCCTACACATGGACCTTCTCCTAGACTATTCCTCGCATCTTGCAGTGTTTTCATTTTTTCCTTCCCTATCATCCTCTGCACTTCGTGTAGCTGCACAATCATATCTTGTGCTTCTCGAAGCTATCTCTTAAGACAATTTTGCTTCCTTCACGACCCTGCAGTGTCGATACCTCCTGGTTCTTTGCTTCCAATTGTCTCTACAATTCTCTATTTTCTTGATAAAGTTTGGCTATGATGATTTGGGCCTGCTCTAGCTGCTGGACGGGACTTCCAATGGGAGAAACTGATGTCTTTTCCCTTCCCTTTTGTCTCCCTCTTCCTCGACTGGTAGTCTCGACAGGCTTTGACCAGATAGTGTGCATTGTAAACTCCTCAGCGGTCGGGTGTGCACTCAACTCAGTTGGGAGGTGGCCTTCTCCCCCTATTTCCTTATTTTTTCTAGGTCTTCCCCTCCTCCATGGTGTCTGCTTCTAAGAGGGAACGAAATCCAACATATGTCCTTCAGACGTATTTTTTTCCACTCCCACCTTCACTTGAGACGTTGACTTCGTACACTTGATGGCAATAAAAAAGAGTCATAGGCATGTTAGGGATTGGAACTGGCACTCCGGATACCTCACAAACCCCATCCCTTGTTTAAAGGGGATCCCATAGTGTGACAACATATTGTATTAGATGTTTTCAAATGAATAAAAGACAGTGACACAGAGTTTCACTGGAATTGAACTCACAAGACCAACGCTACCGATGAATAAACTCGACTGATGTGTATAATCCCCATAGAGCCTCTAGAATTTACAGTAGAACGAGGAAGCAAAACAGAATGTGCCAAAAGAACACTCACACCTCGCAACAGGATCTCTTAAAGATTTAAYGCGTCACAGGTGCTCAACGGATGCAATCCAGAATGCATGAAATGCCGCCGATCGAAGTTGCAGGGAATATACGGTACAATCATTCCAATATCTTTAATCTCCCCAACTTACATTATTAGGGAATGATAGTTAACAMACTTGGTGATACGACTTCCAGAGGAACAAMTTACCTCGACCTGAGGAATTTAATGAGTTCCTTATTACGATATCTGACCTTTTGGGAGCGTATGTGCACTTTCACAACACATTCGTCTCTGGCATCCTTTCTCAACTCCAAGGGTCATTCGACCACTATGATGGTTTCGATGCTTGTATCTGTCGTACCTAATTTTCCATGCTATGGGACGCATATTTAACTCATTCAAATTGAAGAGGAGTGGCAGTGTGGACAAGGAAATTACAGGTCAGTCAAAAGGATGGCTGGGATCACGTAAGTATTAAACGATCGAGACTAACGAGCTCTATAGGTACACATCGGTCTATTCTTTTTCTGTTTGCATATTACTATGCATTGCCTGATAACTGATTTCTAAACTACCTCAACCCCAATTGTAGGAAAGATCCTCCCGACTACTGAGCAAAGTTTGCTCTGTAACCTCATCGAGGAACTCGAAAGAAACATTGAAGAAAAATCAACAAAGTAATGAAGGATATCAGACTCCCTAAGTTCGACACCCCCAACAACTTCATCGAACTAAGAGATGTAGTGGTGTCGCATGCGAAACATGATTCACTATGGACCGAAGAGATCGCAAAGATGACTGATGCGAGGCCAAGGCAAGTGCAACGATTTGCAGAGCATCCAATTAGAGCTTGAACCGTGCTACAATAGTTGAACTCCAGTCTAGTGACACAGCGAACGCATGCAATGGACATCAGAGGAATATATGTGGCTCCAATGGAACAACACAAATTTACATGGGACCAAACTTGTGAAGAGCTATTTATCATTTGGTCCGAGTATAAGAGAAATCACCATTTTCAAGAGATATCTTGAGTTGTCTATTAAATAAACTGTTAGTATAGGACACCACATGGTGAATTTTGTTTTTCTTAAACTACACTTAGCCGTTAATTTCAGTTAAAGTTTACATTATAAATAAATACATCGACCAATTAATTAAAGGTCGATGGTTGTTGTAAGAACTCTTTCTTTTTGGTTGTTAATAATTATTTTGAAGTTGACATGAAATGATAAGTCCTTCTAGACCAAAGACAAGTCATTTTCATCAAATTCATGTGATTGGACATGGAGAAGAACTATTTCCCATCTCGTTTCATGAATGATACTGTAATTAGTAAGAGTTGTTTAATCTATTGTCAAGTTATCTGGTGCAATATTTTGCTGKTCTTTACTTTAAATGATGAAGATGAATCATTGTGTTAACATGTGATGAATGATTATGGTAGATGAATTATTTTGCTTTCCATTATCTAATTTGCATATGTGTTTTCTTTCTGATAATTAGTTTCTCAGACARTAATTGGATCCTCATGAGGTTAATGTATTAGTACTAGGCATGTGGTATAGAATCATTGTCTGCATGATTGAGAAACATGTTATCCCAAGTTTAGATTCTTCCCCAGTAGTTATAATTTAATCCTGTTTGTCACCAAGTTGGTTTATGCTGGCTTACATCTCATATCGGTCTTACCCAAGAGAAAATACAAAAAGAGATAGTCTAAACTGAAGGAAGAACCTTCACAAGAAAACATAAAGCCCATAGATAAATTGGCTAGATCGCAAGATCTGGAGAACCACTCCACCATTAAACGCTGCAAAGTCTAATTGGGCATCGGTGGTGGGTTTGGTTCCTACTGTTGAATCAGGGATTTAGGACCCATATACACATTGTTAGGAATCCTAATCTGGTTAGGATTTATGTATCCACCTTCCTATGTAGGTCTGCTAGACTATTTTGTTTCCATATTTATCTTGGCCATTTCAGATGTCAAGGTTTTCAACATTTTGGCCATTTCATCCATCTTAGAATCAGATGTTGCATGAGAAGAAGACGGGAGTTCTTTTGTCTGTTTTTTCTTGTCTCTATCACCTCTAGACTTCAATTTCTTTACAGCTAGTATGTTAGATTCTACTTCAATGGTTGATTTCTGCATCGAACTCAAAGTAGCATACCTTATTTCTCTCAACAAAAAAGAAAACTCAACATCAAAGGCATTGGAAAAAGTAATTTTGGCTGATGTTTCTGTGGGTTTGATTTCATCTATAATTTTACTATACATTTTATTAAATCTTTTGGTAAAATCAGATATGGATTCTCCTTGTTTTCTTTTCAAAGCACCAAACTCAGTGATATAATACAAGTAGCCTTTTTTAATCTCTCCAGTGTCTTAAATGGGTATCATCCAGTACATCAATATCATCAATTGAATTGGGAGGTAGGATCCTAAATCATTTCCTTGCCTCTCCATCCAAACTATGCACAAAAAGTCTCATCCAAACATCTGCATGCTCCACATTAAAATTATCTACAAAACTGTAGAAAGGGTTTAAGTGTTCTTCAGCAGTAACTTCTCCCTCTCCATTGAATCTTGGAAAATACTTCATATAACCATTATGTGGGAAGGCATACATGAATTGTGGTAAATTTAATGGTGCATATTTGGCTGGAACAATTGCATCCATCCTATTCACAACCATATTTATCACAACGGGTGTTTGAACTGTAGGAATGGGAAGAAATGGTGATGTAGAAAGAGAAACAGTTCCTTGAGTGGAACAAATTAATTGGGCTGATATAAGTTTTTGAACTTCAACTAAATAAATCATAGGTTTCTTATCTAAACCATTGTAAGTTCAAGGTTCCAGAAACAAAGGATTTTCAAAGGAACAATAATGTGGTTTAACCTCTTTAGAAGAACTGGATTGGGGTGATGATGAGAGTGTATCTGGTTCACTTTTAATAACTTTGGGAAAGTCTCTCAAAGCTTCAACTATAGATAATGTATTTGTTTGTTATTCTTCAATGAGATCAACAAACAATTTCCATTGATCTAAATTCAATTCTGAGATAGTTGAAGGGAAAGAACCAACTGAAGGTTTAACAATAGGCTTTGTTTCACTCTCAAGAATAGTTTCTTCAATTGGAAGGATATTGAAAGTTTCAGAAGCCTATCCTTCAGTGCTTGTAGAACAAAATTTTTCTTTTGAAAGAGAAGACTGTCCAGGAGTATTTTTAGATTTTCTGAATAACTTTTCAGGATCTAACACTACTGCAAAATGCTTAGGATCTGGGTTTTTTCTGGTCACTTGTTTCTTTGTAGATTATGAGGAAGTTGGAGGAGTTTTAAGTCCTTTTCCTTATCTTTTAGGAGACAGAATTACTACAAAGGATTCACTAGGTGAAAAATACATAGTCTCATGTAATTGCCCAAATTCTTGTCCACCATCAAGATTTAGATCTGATCTTGTCGTTCTCCCAAGGAAAATATCTTCGTTCCTTCGTCCTCGACAATGATGCCAAAAGATGTTAGTCCCTAAAGTTTCACTTGAATGTGAGAAGGAAACCTAGGGCATCATCAAGTTATTGCAATGGTATTTATGAAGGGCTTTCTGAATAGGTTTTTAGAAAATGGTTGAAAGCTGGTTCAAGGATTCAATAAAACATATAACTCAATATAAAAGAAAGAAAACATCCCGATGGCTTAGTAAATGATAGACACTTTAACATATTAGATGGTAAGGTAAATAAAGAAAGGAAGGTATGTGAGTATCTAGTTTGTCAACTCACACATGAATTTATCATTCCAAAATATCATTAAGAAACAAGAACATGTACTTGAAAACAATCTTAATTATGAACAAAAACAATCAAATATTCACCGAGTCACTCACAATCAAGAAATCATATGCATTGCAACAAAATAAATGTATTCAAGTAAGAAAATAAATAGATAAACACATGAAAAGAAGATTTGACCATCAACATGACTTTTCCATTTAGTACCAATATGAAATATAGTCTTGTCTTACAATGGATTTTTACAAAAAAGGCCCTTGAATGCCCAACTAATCGAACCTCATACAGTCTTTTCAATGTCTTTTTAAAGCATACAAATTACTCCTATAGATCCTATTTTTTAGTTTACAGTTTTACAATAGGATCATGCCAATGACTTTTTTCTAGGAGAGTAAAGCTCATACGAGCACTTCTAATGCCTATATTGTAGTAGGCTCAACAACCAATCTGAATATAGATTAGGAAACTGTTTGATAAAACTGGAAAATCCCACAAAAAGAGGAATACTATCTTGCTGAGCTGATTCATTTGAGATACCAAAAAGTTCCATTTGAACCAAGCACTAAGAACCAAACTGCTCATCTTTAATTTCTGAGTAATAGCATTGAATCAATCAAAATGGAGGCAAAATTTCCTTGAATTGTCATGGTATGATGACTGTAGAATCCCTGGTGTCTCTCTGTTTGAGCTTAGTTGTTAGCAGAACATTATGCCAATATAATCTTATATTGGATTCTCTTACCTCCTTTAGCCATGCCTTCTGCTCTTTACTCTTCCTTTTTAAATCTTCTATCTTTTCTTGTTGTTTAGCATTCCATTTCTCAAAAAAGGATTTTTCTTTCTTTGATTTCTTAATCATGCTTTGTAGCTCCTTTACTCTGCCCTTTTCTTTCCTTGCTTCCACCTTGAATTCTATATATACTTCTACTCGGGTAGGTAGGTTTAGATCTATAGAAGCTTGGGGTTTCCTTAGTTTAAATATATATTTTGAAGATATCCCAGAACTAAGGTCCTCTTCTTCAATGATTTCTTAGTCCTTGGTTTCTGGAAGATCTTGCAGCTGGTCTAGTTCTGGAAAAATATCATTTCTCTCATCATTAACTGCATCTGTACCTTTGAATGTAGATTCAAAGACTGATGTTGAATTTGTAGTTTCCTTGGTTACATGTCTCGTCTTTTATATTTTTTTTGCACTATGCTTTCCCTTTTCTTGTATTTTCTTCTGTTCCTCAGATTCCTTCTTTGTCCTATGTAAAGAATATGCCAATGCCTATTTTTTGATCTCCTTCTTATAATTTTATGAATTGTCTTATATGATAATGAGGTTCTCCTTCTTCATGGAAGGATGAAACATGGATTTTGAATTCAGTTTGAATTTGTTTGCAACTCTGGTAAAATTTCTTCTAGGATATTTAGGTACAAGTGTCTTCTTCTTACTCTGTTTCTTACCTTTTACAATCTTATTTCCTGTAGGTTGTTTCTTCTCTTTAGCTGGACTTTGAATTGGGCTTGTGATGTAATATTCAGGTTCATCAAATTCCCTTTTTATATCTGGATCAAAATGGATATCGGTCTCTTCATCCATTTTAAGTTTCTTACCTCGAATGGTAGTGCATTTTTCATTAATTTTACCCATAGGAAAATCACCAATAGCTTGTTGTGTTTGTAATTTTCTCTTGCCAACACGAGTTACTCTCACTGCAGGGAAATGTTCTTTCATCAAAAACTCAGTGGCTTGAGAGGTTTGCTTCTCTTTTACATGTTTCTTCTCCTTGACAGTTTTAGACTTAGTTTCCTATAGATTAGGTTTTAAAGACTAGATTAACTAGTCCCAAGACCTATGAACTTTATTTTAGGAAAATACTACCAATGTTCTGATCAACCCTTGATGAAAAAGGTTGTTTTTTGCTGTTGTAGGATGTGACTGAATCCTCTTAGACATCTTGGATGAATTTTTTAATAAGAAATAAGGTAGGTTAAGAGGTTAATCACCATTTACATGGATTAATAATCTAATATGATAGAGATGGAACAGAGAAAATATGCCTTCACATGTAATGTATCTGTGGATAATCAACTGAGAAGTGTGCCATTCTTTCCTCACCCAACTGTGTGGGATACCCTGGCTCCAATTGGGGTTTTGATTTTATGGAATTAAAAAATGATTTACAAAATCCATAACTACATTTTATTTCTTCCACCATCTTTCCCCATATGCTGGTAACCTGCAAGATTTAGCTATGGAATGCTCTGTCACGAGCATCATAAGTTTACCAACTTCAGATTCGAAACCATTGAAATTATGTGCAACTATCATAGATATTTTCTCTTCATGGCCCTGGAATGTTGAGAAGAAGTCGAACCAAACAACATCCTTGAACTTCTGTGCCATCTGAGGAAATTCTTCAAGCAATTCTGTCCCTTCAGGCTCCAATCTGGTTACGTGAACACTCTTTTGGGCACCATAGCGCTGATACAATCCTGCAGAAAATTTCTGAGAATATCAAGGGTTTGATCTCCAACTTTAGAGGGATGTTGAAAATTGAGAGTTATTTCTTTACCTTCAAATCATGTGTAGAATGACAGACATACTAAAATAGGCAGATAACGATTTCATTCATATGGAATGATAATCAGGTGTGTTGATTTGATGTCTAGGTGGCGAGTATAGCCCGATCCTCCGAATTTAGCTGTCATCATAAAAATAACAACCTAAAATAGATCATATAGAGATGTGCAGATCCTCTAATAATTATTTTGAACATTAGAAAATGATCTGGGTAAGTTGGCGCATGCATAACTATGAGTACTCCCAGCGATGCAAGAATAATGCTATTCTTGTAGCACCTTTTCCAATTTGAAAAAAAATGAAAATTCAAACGAGGAAAGGACAAGTCATGTGACAGAATTTTTTCATATCATATTCTAATCTTGAAAAAATTAAAAACATTTAAAATGTGCATCAAAAAATTTAAAATAAGCTTGCAAGCCAAGAAGGGAAAAACAGAGTTTAACAAAAAACCATGGAAAATGGGCAGAACAGGGACTAAGGACACCCAATCAGTTAAAAAAAAGGTTAAGGACTAACAAAATAAACAAAGTATATATGGAAGAAAGAGTTGGATAAATGGTCCTTCACAAGCATCAATGTGAGAAGTGGTACTAGAAAAACACAACTTGGTCTACAACATAAAAGGAGTGATGCTACTACATTCATGAGGTCTTTAAATCACCACTGTGGTATGATTCTGCACTATGTGAATAAATGTGTTGGAGTCAAACACAATGAGACATCGTTTGATTACCAATGATTAATGTATACTTTAAACAAACATGAGAGAATCCACCAATAATGATAATGGGCTTCAAGGTACCTAGTAGAATCTAACAAGTGTGAATAGAGGATTTGATGTTGAACACTTAGTATGAACATTGATATATTCCCACTATCATTAGAGAGGGAACCTGCCAATGATGACTACAATCACCAAGGTACTAATAATCACTCTATATCCATATCCTAGAGCAAGATGTGCTGAAGTCGATAGAAAGAGATCCACTAGAAGGAGGGCATTAAGGAATCCCCCATCAACCAACATGAGGAGTAGTAGAAGGCCAAATATTTTGAAGGACCCAGATGAAAGATTGGAAGGACCACCATAAAGTATGTCTCTCGCATGCACCATATTTAAGTAGTGCACAAAAGAGACCCTTTGAATAACATGAAATAATGAAGATTGCCAACAAAGGTGAGGAAACCACCAATGGAAACAAATAGAATCCAAGGTACTACATGAATACCAATGTGTGAATAATTTTCTTTTCATCAAATACAAGGGAAACCACTCAGTCAAAAACCAATGATGGGATGTAATTTTTTGAGCACAAGGTCACCTATCAATGATGTAAATAGGGCCAGGGTGCACCTCTAGGTCAAACTGTCAAAGGAATGTGTCGTAGTCGATAAGATCTTAACCCATCGGAAATAAGTCAATGGGGACCCTCCATACCAACATGAGTATAGGACACATATACTTTTGATTATGAGATGTACTTGACATATGGGAAGGTCGACTTGCAAAGTCAATAATTCTCCACAATGGCCAATACGAGATAAAACTTCCTCTGAACAAGAACACAACACAACATGTGACTTAGGTAACATAGATTGAAAATGAACATTGACATAAGTATGTGATGCTAGGGGCAATGATAGACTCTCCATAGTGACTAGAAAGATAACCAGTCAGAGGAATAAAAACTCCGTGTAACTGGTTTACTTTCTTAAAGTTATACCAACCCAAATTACTGAGACCAAACTCAAAACTTTGTGCTTTGTTTAGAGGCAACTTGACTGCTTCCAATAATGGTAAATAAGACTCATTCCCATGCTCTTTTTTTATAATTTGATTTTTTTGTTGTTTTCATATTGGAAAGCATGAAAAAGAATAAAATAATGCTAGAATACACAAAGGAAACGAGTGTCACGAGCAAGAAAACTAGTTTCAACTGCAAGGAATGATCCAAAAATTCCTTAGACATTAATTATTATTTATTTCACATGAACGTCTAACTTCATTTCGAAATAATAATGATTGTTTGAGTGATTGAAAAATACATGTGAAATCACTTATCTATCCAAATTCACTTTGATGATAAACAACTTGCAAATAATTGAGTGGAATAGAACAACAATACCAAAATAACATACACAAGTTTGTTAATGGAGTTCACCCAATTTGGGCTACGTCTCCTAGTATGCTTCCAATAGAGACCTCTTTATTAATGCTCAAATGCTTGCATTTTACAATGACCGTTTTACTAGTTGCTCAAAATCAAAAACATAGTGCACTATTGAATTCCTTGTTAAATTTGAGGAGTATAAACTTCATACAAATCCATTAAGGAACCCGTCGGCATGCATTATGATGCGATCTCCAAGTCTTGATACCTCTTCATCATGAACTTCGAGACTAATCCATACTTTTTCATGTGTGTCCTATGCTTTGGTCCATGTAGCCATTAAATAAGGAATGGGACCTAACCTCCGACCAAAACTATAGGCATACATTAAATATAAAAATATATGCAATCCTTAACAATAGGCGCCAATGGTGCATTAGTTGGGCTGTTGTATTTGTTGACGGTAAATCGTGACTTCAAAACTCCAGGACTACAATGTTTTTATTACAATGGTGGAATAATATATACATATATTATGGTTTAACCGTTGGTATTTAGTTGTATCCCCTGCGGACTTTGGGGTTACAGTTATATAGAAACCCACCTATAAAAGGGTTGATAGCTTAACCCTCAACCCTTTTTCCGACCAATGAATCAAACAAACAACTTTAAATATATATGGCGTTGTATGTGGTTAAGAATCATGTGCATGGTGTAATGGTAATTCATTGGTTTGTTGAGAGAGAGACCTGGGTTTGATACTTCAGGAT
>JASDQU010736392.1:273760-284339 GCA_032191745.1 Picea mariana | reverse complement strand
TTTCATTTCAATTTCATTTTTAGTGCTTATGATTAATAGATTTTGAGTTAAGATCAATGTATTGTCTGTATTTATTATTAATTTTAAGCTAAAAAAAAAACTATTGAAAATTGGTATAAGTTAAACCCTAAATGATTTTGAAATTCAAAAACCATAATACAATTTAAATCCAAATTTTTCTATGGAAAAATCTCAATTATATGTGAATTATACTTAAAAAAAAAAATTGAATTAAATTATAGTGAGCAAACTTAAATCCTTAGTATACCTTATGAAACCTTAATTAACTCAATTAAACTTTAAATATACACTAATAAACTCTAATTAATATAAACAAAAAACCATGATGGGGTGTTAGGGGATAAGTAGTATCTATTAATAGATGGAATCATAAGTGTGTGGAGGGTGCAAGGAGAAGAAGGATGGAAAAATTGAACTATCATGGCTTGATCCTCCCACATCGTAGTCATCAATGATGGTGCATTGGAGCATTTAGGAGGAAAGAGGGATGGATTAGAGCATTAATTTTCCCATTATTGAGAGAATTCTGTGGGATATGGAGTCCATAAAAGTTTCAAATTGTAAGAAAAAAATGTAGCATATGCTTCTTAAGTGCTAGAGCTTCGATTTTGGTTGACTAGAGTAGTCTAGAGAATGTATTGTATTTACATGGGAACTTTGGTTTGGGGAAACAATGAAGAAGGAAGAAACCACAATAATGGTATTAGATGTTGGTAAGTATATTTTTCATAGATTTCCTTGTCAATGTACGGAATAGGTGTAGATGTAGGCAAGACCTTCTTGGGATAGGAAGAAGGAACCAACAACAAAGGATCTTGTTACAGCCTACCAAAAATGTTTTGCAAAGAAGGTTAAGAAGGAGGCAGAGGTAATTGAAAACAAAGTTAGGATGAAGAGAGTTCATACCTCAAGTGTCATAATTGAAGAAGAAACCACTCCATGGATTCTTGATAATAGGTTCTCAAGGAGCACAGAAACCAAGTATTTCAAAACTATGAATTTATTCTAGCATATCAAAGAATTTGTAGCATGTGCTATGGAACATAAGAGGAACAAGAACAATCAGATTCTAAACATGTTGGAAAAATTGGGAAAAAAAGTATGAGAATATCATCAATGTTATTTGGTGCTATAAAGTTGATAATGGGGAGGAATTTGGAGAAGAATAAGAAGCAAGGGAGGAAAAACTAGAAGCAAGGAGGGAAACAAAGGAGAAGGAAGAAGTTGATGTCATAGCATAAACATGAAAGGAAGTAACTAAATCCTAGGGGTAAGAGGTCAATTCTCCTACACTAATTGATGCGGACCCTGATTCCTGGTAATGACTCCTAGGCATTTCTATTAGGATCTTTTCCAAATCACTAGTATTACCATGTTTTGTAGTGTTCCTTAACCCTTAAAATTGCAACAAAACTAGATGTATATAGAATATAATTGCAAAATATCTAGAAACAAGAGACACTAAGGTGAAATCTGTAAAATATACCCTTGTATAATGATGATGTGAGAATGAGAACAATGTTCACTTTCCTCTTAAGGTGGGGTGACCTTTCACTGAGTAGAGCTCCAAATATACAACACATGAAAAACATTCCATACTCTCCTATCTATTTAAATAACTTATCCATAGAAAAATCCCTCACTACTTGTGGTCTCGTCATTAATGGGTACCAATTTCCTAGTGGGCCTTATAAAGTGGACACATTTACATTAAATAACTCTCCACTACTATTCGATGGGCCTTATTCAAAGAGGATGTTTACATACAACAATGAACTAAATCCTAGGTAGCCCAAAGTAGGGAGGTTAAGGTAAGACCATAGCATGCCCTCCCCCTTCGAAAGAAACTTGTTCTGAAGGGTGAACATGAGGAAATCATTGTAGGATCAGGGTTGTCTCCCATGTGGCATCTTTAAGTGGAATGTCTTTCCACTAGATCAATCATTTTTTGATTGTGCACTAGCAAAATTGATTCCCTTTGACACCACTAGATCTGTAATTTGTTGATTGTGCACTAGCACAATTGATTCCCTTTGGCATCCAATACTACTTCTGTATGAATCCAAATGGAGCCTTCTTTATCAAGTTTTGATAAGCTAGTTTACATCTTGTATTTTGATCCCACAACCTTCTTTAGACTAGACACATGAAATACTAGATGAATCTTGGAGTGGGATAGAAGAGATATTTGTAGGCAACTTGTCTAATGTGTTGGAAGATCTCATAGGGTCCATAGAACATGGGTGTTAATTTGTGAGGTGTTTTTTCTTTGAGTAATGTTTGTTTATAGGTTTGAAGGTGAAGAAACCCCCAATCGCATACAAAAAAAGAACATTTGAATCGATGATGATCCACATGTTGCTTCATTATATTTTGATCCATAACCAAAATGT
Source organism: Picea mariana (assembly GCA_032191745.1). NCBI lineage: Eukaryota > Viridiplantae > Streptophyta > Pinopsida > Pinales > Pinaceae > Picea > Picea mariana. Next base: position 281,925 of record JASDQU010736392.1, on the reverse strand, counting down.
CCTTTATTATGTGGAGAATGGCTTCTCCAATGTGGATTCCCCGATCCATTGCTTGAATCTTGGAAGTGCCCAATAAATATGAAGTGACTGACAATAGTTGTTAGCCATAAACCAATTCATATGGGTTCATTTTGGTAGCTCCATGATAAGAGGTATTGTACCACCATTATGGAAAGGGAATCCATTTTTCCCATTAGTGTAGTTTTTCATAGGAAAATCATGTGAAATACATTTCTAGGCACTTTTTGACCACTTTAGTTTGACCATTTTCTAGGGGGTGATATGCAGTACTCAGTTTTAGATAGGTACCCTATAATTTAAACATGTCCTGACAAAATTTGTTAGTGAAGGTAGGGTCCCGATATGAGACAATGGAAGTGAGAATGCCATGTAACTTAAAAATATGGTCAAGGAAGACTTGGGAAACTAAGGAGGGGATAAATGGATGTGGTAGCCTGCACAAAACTAAGCATATTTGGAAAGATAGTCAACTACCACCATGATCACATATTTGTTTCCCACCCTTGGAAGTCTCACTATAAAATCCATAGTGATTCTAGTTCATGTGTATGTTGGGATTAATAGTGGTTGTAATGCCCCTGCTATATTTACTATCTCCCCTTTGTTTCTTTGGCAAGTTTCACAAGTTTCCACAAAATCCTAGATGTCAATTTTCATGCTCTGCCAAAAGAATGGATTTTTAGTTCATTCATATGTTTTATGAAATCGATAGTGACCTATTGTAGGTGATGAATGAAATTCCTCTAATATTATTTGTTTTAAGGAAGAATTATTTACTAGAACAATGCATCCTTTATATAGCAATGTATCTATCTGCCACGTTTACCCCTTAGGAGGGTTGGGATCTTCCTAAAGAATGCTGATGACTTGAATGATAGTGTCATTTTCTAATCATTCTTGATGGGATTCTTCAAGACAACCTAGAATAGGTAAAGATAAGGCAAAGAGGGATTCATCCTTCTTAAATGCCAAGATAAGGCATCAAATACCACATTTTATTTACCCGTTTTAAAAATAATCTCATAATCATACCGTAGTATCTTGGTGACCCACTTATGTTGCTTTAATGAGTGTAATATCCCTAGTTTGAATTCTCATGAATTGTAATATAATTGTGCAAATGTGATTTAGGTTGGTGAGTTGATATGTCTCATGCTGGAGAGAATGTATTGATCCATATGGACAAGGGCCAAACTATGTGAATTGTACATTGAAATTATTAATGAAAATCATAATCATTAGCTGTGATACAAGAGGGACAGTAATGATTGGGGGGGGGGGGATATGTTTCCACAAGAGAGGGGGATAAAGGGGGTTCCAAGGGAAAACCCATGTTATTTTCCTAAGTTAATGTGTATTTACCATCTAATCCTTCTTTGACCTATTAGACACTCAATATTTGAATACATGTAAGGGGGGTGGTGTGGAAAGTCACATCACAAATTTATTGAGAGCATTGGCCTGAGTACAATAAGTCTTGGGAAATGTGAGAGTCAACATGCATGGGAAAAAAGGAAATTCGAATTGGAAAATAGGGTAGTGTTCCCATGCTGATTTTGGGTAGCAAGAGGAGAGCTAGGTGATGAATAAGAGCCCCAAACATGTTATATCCACGAGGGAGTTTTTACAAGAATGTTTTTGGAATAACAAAGGGGAGATGGGTGTTGAAAAGAGCACTAGCTCTTCTATGTACGAGATCAAAAAATGTGGGTTGTATGCCTATAATATAGGTTGTAAGCCTATATGTAAGATTTTTCTTGGCCAACCGTGTGTGTTGGAACCCTGAAGGGAAGTGGGAAGGACTAACGAATTGCGTGGAAAAGAAGGGGGATCCCATTCCTTGGATTTTGCAGATTAAGGGGAAAGAGGGGTTTTGGGATATTGAGTGGGGAGAATGGATAGCCAAAAGGGATAGACCTCCTTGTGGACTCATATCCTTAGCTTGGGAGTGACTTGTTGTTGAAATAAAATGAACATCAATGCCTATGGATAGGAGGAACATCCTTCATACACAGCCAGTTGGTTTCCCCAGTAAAAGATAATTTTATCTTATCTTTATCATGTTTAATCCATTGCGTAAATGAATATTTGAATTCCATTGTATTTTATTGAATTGTTGTGTTCACATTTTTAAATTTTTGTTAATTGCATGGGCATTTTTATTATGATGCACACATGCATTTTATTTGGGTTTAATAGCAAGGTACATCACAATTTGGTATCAGAGCAACAATTTTGTGTTTGTTGGTAATGGGTCCATTACAGTGAAGATAACCTTTGTTTGAGAAATTACTTCATACTATGATGGTTAGTATTGATCTAGAAACACCACCCTATGAGGTATGGGCACCAAATCTCTACTACATGCAAGATCATCTATTTCTCATATGTGGATTTACACAAATTGCGGTCACATAACTACTTATTGGTTAATGTCAAAGGAAACCCTTTTTGCATCAATACCACTCCAAGATATATGTATGATGTTGGGACAGGTGTGTCATACACCTTATTGTATTGTAGTGGAGTGAGTAATGATTGTTAATTACTAGAAGAGAATAAATGCAGAATAGTGGTAGAGAATAAATGCATTGTAGTGGTAGGGAATAAATGTAAAGAAATAACATGGAATACATTTTGACTAGTGGAAAGGAATAAATGTGGAACACTAGTAGGCAATGAATGTTATGTAGATGAAATTGTCCAATTACTATATGATTCTAGCATGTAGAATTGGAAAACCATAAATGGTTTATGGTTTTGTTATGCCTATTTATCCAATGCTAGGGTTGGAGGAAAACAAAGTGTAATTTTTATCTTACTATTATGCTGCCGAAATTTCTCTAGAATTATGCTACTACTGAATTTTATTATTGAGATTGCATGGACTCTATATTGTAACCATTTAGTTGTTGAATCATGCATTTAGTGTGCTTTAGATTTTGTGGTTTTTCTCCTATAAGGGTTTCCCCAAGATATGATGTTGTTAATGGTTTGTTTTTTATTTTATTTGTTTGCAACTATTTTATTTTTAGTTTCTACACATTCTTCTTTGATCATGGCTTGGTGTGGAAAGAATATTGCACACCTCTAATTCCTTTCATTTGGTATTAGAGCTTGATCACCTCATATCCACAATGTTAAGGACAAGGTTTTTTCATCTAATCTTTGTTCAATTGGGAGTTTGTGTAGAAGGAAATCTTGTTGCAGGGAAATGAAGAGAACATTTAGATTAGAAATAGAAAATTTTAATGGCACTAAATTTGAGCTATGGAAGCTCAAGATGGAGGATCTTCTCATAGATTGATATATATGGGTTGTAGTATCTAGAACCAAACCCACTAGTATGAAAGATGAAGAGTGGGTGGTGTTGGAGAGAAAGGTGAGAATCCTTATCAAAATGTATTTATCCGATTTAGTATTATTGAACATTTCTTAAGAAAAAATGCAGTAGCTTTATGGAAGAAGTTACAGGATTTGTATCGGGATAAATCCTTGGTTAATATTTTTTTCTGCAAGGAAATTTGTTTTCCTTGAGAATGGATTATGGTGATTCTGTAGTCGAGCATATGAATGCATTTAATACTATTGTGGCCTATTTGATCTTAGTTAGAATGAATATGGATGAGGAGGATTATCATATGACCCTTTTGTGTTCTTTTCTAGATTCATGGGACAACCTAGTAATGAACATTGGAAGAACTAGAAAGACATTGATTCTTGATGAGGTCATGGTTGTTTTAATATTGGAGGAGGTGAGGTGGAAATCTTCTAAATCCACCAATGATGCCTTAGATATTCATGGAAGATTGAAGGAGAAAATAAATAAGAGAGAAAATGGAAGATCCAAGTCCCATGGGAGAAATAAGTGTCCTAGAAGTCCAAGGAAAAATGTTGGAACTACTGGAAGGTCGAGCATTTTAGAGGGGACTGGAAGGAAGACAATAAGAATAATAAAAGGGAAAATAATGATTTTGATGGTGATTCTAAAAAATATTCTAAAGGGGATGGTGGATATCCCTTTGTTGTAGCTTTGGAAACCCTTGTAGGCTAGAATGCATCGTTGATAGACTCCAAAGGTTCCTTCCATGTGACTTCCCATCGAAATTGGCTTTTAGTGTATGAGAAATATGATGGTGAGATGGTATACCTTGGTAATGACTCTCCTCTCAGCATAGTTGGTCATGGTAGATTCTTGATCAAATTACCTAATGGAATAGTAAAGAGGATCAATGGAGTTTTTCACATTATGTGTTTGGCACAAAACCTACTATCAATAAGAACACTTAATGATGCATGTGTGTAGGCTATTTTCTCTTTAAAAGGGTGTAGTATGGTTAGAGGAACTATGATACTTTATAAGGGTGTTCATGTGATCACTTTGTTCCATCTTGATGTGTGCACTATTAAGTGTAATAGTTTTCTTTATTTCATAGTGGAGAGATCTATAGGATCAACAACTTCAAAATCAAAAACTCTAAAAAAATATCTTGCTTTATAAATCAAGTTACCTATAGAGAATACAATGCTACATATGGCACCAAATATTGGGCCATATAGGTGAGAAACGCCTATAGGCCTTGAAAAACAAAAATCTTGTCTTCATATTTCTTTGGTGGGGGTAGTTATTAAAATTTCTCAAAAAATCCACAGTAGTCATCTTGAATGTGTCAACGTTTCAGATCACCAATTGCATCCGTCATCAAGACAAACATAAAATATTATTCTATTTTGTGAGAATAACATATATGGAAAACAAAACAATGTTTTATTTTATTCTAGTTCTCACAAATATTATGTGTTGTTGGAATTAATTCATTCCGATGTATTTGGTCCAGTTAAAGTCCCTTCGATTTCTAGTGTTTTATATTATGTGTCATCCATTGATGATTATTCTATAAGGACATGGTTATATTTTATTGTAACTAAATATGATGTTTTTAATTGGTTTAATAAGGTTAAAGATCTCTTGGAAAATCAAACTAGTAGGAAGATTAAGGTGTTGAGGATTGATAATGGAAGTGAGTTTTGTTCTATATATTTTGATAAGTTTTGTAATGAGAATGATATTGAAAGACATAAGAAAACTCCATACATTGCTTTCTATAATGGATTCGTAAAACAAATGAATAGAATGTTGATGAAGAGAACTAGGAGTATGTTGAGTGGAGCCAACTTAGAGAAGAAGTAGTTTCTATGGAATGTTACTTGATTAATAGGTCTCCCACATCAACTCTTGTGGATAGACCCACATGCAAGTCTAAATAGTAAAGAATCCATCACTTTACAATCTTCGTGTTTTTGGTTGTGAGGCATATGCTCATGTGCCTAAGGAGAAGTAGCCGAAGTTGGATAACAAGTCTCTGAAATGTATCTTCATCGACTATGGAATTGGTGTGAAAAGGTACAAAATTTGGGATATTGTGACTGGAAAAGTTTTTTATGGCATGAATGTTATTTTCATAGAAGTTAATTCTTCTCCCATGGTGATGTAGCCAAAATAGGATCGAAAGAAATCAATGGTTCATCTACCAACCAACACCGAGAAACACAAAATAGAAAATGAGCAAGTTCATGATGGAATTGATGAGGAGGAGGGTTTAGAGAGTTTATACTAGGAGAAATAAACTCCACCTCAAACTTTAAGGAGGCCCACTTAGCGAATAAGGTAACCATACATGTATAATTATAGTCCATGTGATTTTAGATGTGCATTTTCTTTATTTTCTAACATTGATGAGCCTAAAACTATGAAAGAGGCAATGGTGACAGAAGGTAAGGAGTCATGAATATTGGCCATGGATGGGGAAATGGTTTCTCTTAGAAATAATGATACATGGGAATTATTCCCATCTCCCTATGGACGAAAACCCATTGGATGTAAATGGGTGTTCAAAACGAAGATTGGTTTATATGGAAATGTTCAAAAGAATGAAGCAAGTTTGGCTGCAAAAGAATGTTCCTAGGTTGAGGGGATATAATTAGGTGAGATCTTTCCCCCAGTTTCTAAGTTGACATCTATTAGGTTCCTATTATCTATATCAACAAAATTTGATTTAGATATAGAAAATATGGATGTGAAAACAACATTCCTACATGGTGACTTGAAGGAGGAGATATATATGACACAAACAGAGAACTATGTTGAAAAAGGTAAAGATTCATTGGTTTGCAAGTCAAAAAAGTATTTATATAAGTCTCAAGTAGTCTCCCAGAATGTGGTACCAAAATTTTGATTCTTTTTTGTTTGGATTGGGGTTTCTGAGATCCAAATGATATCACTTTGTGTATTACAAACAATATGGTGGTCATTTCCTTTTCATCGCTCTATATGTAGATGATATTTTATTATTTGGTAACAATACATATGTGATTTGTGATTTGAAGTCTCATCTTTAAACATAATTTTACATGAAGGACTTGGGGACTACAAAATATATATTAGGAATGGAGGTTAGAATATATGGAGAAAATAAAAATCTTTGGTTGAGCTAGAGTAAATATATAAATTATGCACTATAGTGTTTTCACATGGTAGATCACAAACCATTGAGTGTTCTGATTTTTGTGGGAACTAATATTTCTATTGAGAAATTCCATACAACACCTACATAGATGGAGGATATGTCTTATGTTCCTTATGTTATTGTAGTTGGTAGTTTGATGTATGTTATGGTCTGTACTAGACCAAACATTGCCCAAGTAGTGGGAGTATTGAGTCTATTCATGGTTGATCCTGGCCATGAACATTGGGCTGCAACGAAGAGGGTCTTTAGGTATTTTTGAGGTACTTCTGAATATTCTATTTTCTTTCATAGTGATATTTCAAAAGGGCCCACACTTAGTGTATATATAGGGTTATGTGGATTCTAATTAGGTAGGGGATGTAGATAGAAGGAGATATATGAGGAGATATGTGTTTTGATTATTTGGTGGAGTAGTAATTTGGATGAGAAAGTGACAAGCTATGGTTTCCTTTTACACTACAGAGGTAGAGTATATGACAACTACTTATTCCCATAAGGAGGCCATTTGGATTATGAAATTGTTCTTAGAAGTAGGGATAAGCCAAAGAGATATTAGAGTTCATTGTAGTTCCATTTGTCTGGCTAAGAACCTGACCTTTAATGTGAAGACAAATAATATAGATAGCCAATACCATTTCAATAGGGACATGGTAGAGGATGAAAAGGTGGTACTATAGAAACTTGACACTTCTTTGAATGCTACATATGCATTGATGAAACCAATGATCACATGTAAATTCAAGTGGTGCTATGATTTTATGGGTCTTATAGAACCTATAAATTAGCTCATAGTTTGATGCATTCTCCCTTATACTCTTTCAAGGTATATGAAAAATGGGATAATTTTGGGACAGGTGTGTCATACACCTTCCAATACTATAGTAGAGTAGGTAATGATTGCTAGGCAATAGCAGAGAACAAATGTCGAGTAGTGGAAGAGAATAACTATAGAGTAGTGATAGGGAATAAATGCAAAGAAATAACAAGAAACAAATTTTGACTAGTGGTAGGGAATAAATGCAAATAACTGTAAGGGAATGAATTCTATGCAACGACAGTTTCCCAATTACTTATTGGTGGTTTCTAGAATGTAGAACTGGAAAAAAAAATTGGTTTATGGTTTTGTTATGCCCATTTATTCACTACTAGGGTTGGAGGAAAATAGAGTGTAAGTTTTCTCTTACTGTTATGCTACAAAAATTTCTCCAAAATTATGTTATTGTTGAATTCCCTTGTTGAGACCACATAGACTCTATATTGTGACCATTTAGTTGTCGAATAATAAATTAAGTGTTCTTTAGACTGTTGGGTTTTTCTCCCATAAGGGTTTTCCCCGAGATATCATGTTGTTAATGGTTTGTTGGTTATTTCATTTGTTTGCAATTGTTTTGTTTTTTTCCTGTAGTTTCCATTAACCCTTAAAATTGATACACAACTAGGTATATAGAGAATATGTTTTCAAAATATCTAGAAACAAGAAACAATTATATGAGATCTATAAAAGATACCCTTGTATATTGATAATGAGAGAAAGGGAACAATATTCACTTTCCTCTTAAGGTGGGGTGACCTTTCACTAAGAATAGCTAAAAAAAAAACACAGGACAATCATTTCAT
>JASDQU010736392.1:258231-273710 GCA_032191745.1 Picea mariana | reverse complement strand
GTTGTTGAATCATGCATTTAGTGTGCTTTAGATTTTGTGGTTTTTCTCCTATAAGGGTTTCCCCAAGATATGATGTTGTTAATGGTTTGTTTTTTATTTTATTTGTTTGCAACTATTTTATTTTTAGTTTCTACACATTCTTCTCTGATCATGGCTTGGTGTAGAAAGAATATTGCACACCTCTAATTCCTTTCATTTGGTATTAGAGCTTGATCACCTCATATCCACAATGTTAAGGACAAGGTTTTTTCATCCAATCTTTGTTCAATTGGGAGTTTGCGTAGAAGGAAATCTTGTTGCAGGGAAATGAAGAGAACATCTAGATTAGAAATAGAAAATTTTAATGGCACTAAATTTGAGCTATGGAAGCTCAAGATGGAGGATCTTCTCATAGATTGATATATATGGGTTGTAGTATCTAGAACCAAACCCACTAGCATGAAAGATGAAGAGTGGGTGGTGTTGGAGAGAAAGGTGAGAATCCTTATCAAAATGTATTTATCCGATTTAGTATTATTGAACATTTCTTAAGAAAAAATGCAGTAGCTCTATGGAAGAAGTTACAAGATTTGTATCAGGATAAATCCTTGGTTAATAATTTTTTCTGCAAGGAAATTTGTTTTCCTTGAGAATGGATTATGGTGATTCTATAGTCGAGCACATGAATGAATTTAATACTATTGTGGCCTAGTTGATCTTATTTATAATGAATATGGATGAGGAGGATCATCGTATGACCCTTTTGTTTTCTTTTCTAGATTCATGGGACAACCTAGTAATGAACATTGGAAGAACTAGAAAGACATTGGTTCTTGATGAGGTCATGGTTGTTTTAATATTGGAGGAGGTGAGGTGGAAATCTTCTAAATCCACCAATGATGCCTTAGATATTCATGGAATATTGAAGGAGAAAATAAATAAGAGAGAAAATGGAAGATCCAAGTCCCATGGGAGAAATAAGTGTCCTGGAAAGTCCAAGGAAAAATGTTGGAACTACTGCAAGGTCGAGCATTTTAGAGGGGACTGGAAGGAAGAGAACAAGAATAATAAAAGGTAAAATAATGATTTTGATGGTGATTCTAAAAAATATTCTAAAGGGGATGGTGGATATCCCTTTGTTGTAGATTTGGAAACCCTTGTAGGCTAGAATGCATCGTTGATAGACTCCAGAGGTTCCTTCCATGTGACTTCCCATCGAAATTGGCTTTTAGTGTATAAGAAATATGATGGTGAGATGGTATACCTTGGTAATGACTCTCCTCTCAACATAGTTGGTCATGGTAGATTCTTGATCAAATTACCTAATGGAATAGTAAAGAGGATCAATGGAGTTTTTCACATTATGTGTTTGGCACAAAACCTACTATCAATAAGAACACTTAATGATGCATGTGTGTTGGCTATTTTCTCTTTAAAAGGGTGTAGTATGGTTAGAGGAACTATGATACTTTATAAGGGTGTTCATGTGATCACTTTGTTCCATCTTGATGTGTGCACTATTCAGTGTAATAGTTTTGTTTATTTCATAGTGGAGAGATCTATAGGATCAACAACTTCAAAATAAAAAAACTCTCAAAAAATATCTTTCTTTATAAATCAAGTTACATATAGAGAATACAATGCTACATATGGCACCAAATATTGGGCCATATAGGTGAGAAGCGCCTATAGGCCTTGAAAAACAAAAATCTTGTCTTCATATTTCTTTGGTGGGGGTAGTTATTAAAATTTCTCAAAAAATCCACAGTAGTCATCTTGAATGTGTCAACGTTTTAGATCACCAATTGCATCCATCATCAAGACAAACATAAAATATTATTCTATTTTGTGAGAATCACATATATGGAAAACAAAACAATGTTTTATTTTATTCTAGTTCTCACAAATATTATGTGTTGCTGGAATTAATTCATTCCGATGTATTTGGTCCAGTTAAAGTCCCTTCTATTTCTAATGTTTTATATTATGTGTCATCCATTGATGATTATTCTATAAGGACATGGTTATATTTTACTTTAACTAAATCTAATGTTTTTAATTGGTTTAATAAGCTTAAAGATCTCTTGGAAAATCAAACTAGTAGGAAGATTAAGGTGTTGAGGATTGATAATGGAAGTGAGTTTTGTTCTATATATTTTGATAAGTTTTGTAATGAGAATGATATTGAAATACATAATAAAACTCCATACATTGCTTTCTATAATGGATTCGTAAAACAAATGAATAGAACGTTGATGGAGAGAACTAGGAGTATGCTTAGTGGAGCCAACTTAGAGAAGAATTAGTTTCTATGGAATGTTACTTGATTAACAGGTCTCCCACATCAACTATTGTGGATAGACCCACATGCAAGTCTAAATAGTAAAGAATCCATCACTTTACAATCTTCATGTTTTTGGTTGTGAGGCATATGCTCATGTGCCTAAGGAGAAGCAGCCGAAGTTGGATAACAAGTCTTTGAAATGTATCTTCATCGACTATGGAATTGGTGTGAAAAGGTACAAAATTTGGGATATTGTGGCTGGAAAAGTTTTTTATGGCATGAATGTTATTTTCATAGAAGTTTATTCTTCTCCCATGGTGATGTAGCTAAAATAGGATCGAAAGAAATCAATGGTTCATCTACCAACCAAAATCGAGAAACACAAAATAGAAAATGAACAAGTTCATGATGGACTTGATGAGGAGGAGGGTTTAGAGAGTTTATACTAGGAGGAATAAACTCCACCTCAAACTTTAAGGAGGCCCACTTACCAAATAAGGTAACCATACATGTATAATTATAGTCCATGTGATTTTAGATGTGCATTTTCTTTATTTTCTAACATTGATGAGCCTAGAACTATGAAAGAGGAAATGGTGACAGAAGATCAGGAGTCATGAATATTGGCCATGGATGGGGAAATGGTTTCTCTTAGAAATAATGATACATGGGAATTATTCCCATTTCCCTATGGACGAAAACCCATTGGATGTAAATGGGTGTTCAAAACGAAGATTGGTTTATATGGAAATGTTCAAAAGAATGAAGCAAGTTTGGCTGCAAAAGAATGTTCCTAGATTGAGGGGATATAATTAGGTGAGATCTTTCCCCCAGTTTCTAAGTTGACATCTATTAGGTTCCTATTATCTATATCAACAAAATTTGATTTAGATATAGAAAATATGGATGTGAAAACAACATTCCTACATGGTGACTTGAAGGAGGATATATATATGACACAACCAGAGCACTATGTTGAAAAAGGTAAAGATTCATTGGTTTTCAAGTCAAAAAAGTATTTATATAAGTCTCAAGTAGTCTCCCATAATGTGGTACCAAAATTTTGATTCTTTTTTGTTGGTATTGGGGTTTCTGAGATCCAAATGATATCGATATGTGTATTACAAACAATACGGTGGTCATTTCCTTGTCATCGCTCTATATGTAGATGATATTTTATTCTTTGGTAACAATACATATGTGATTTGTGATTTGAAGTCTCATCTTTAAACATAATTTTATATGAAGGACTTGGGGACTACAAAATATATATTAGGAATGGAGGTTAGAATATATGGAGAAAATAAAAATCTTTGGTTGAGCTAGAGTAAATATATAAATTATACACTATAGTGTTTTCACATGGTAGATTACAAACCATTGAGTGTTCTGATTTTTGTGGGAACTAATATTTCTATTGAGAAATTCCATACAACACCTACATATATGGAGGATATGTCTTATGTTCCTTATGTTATTGTAGTTGGTAGTTTGATGTATGTTATGGTCTGTACTAGACCAAACATTGCCCAAGTAGTGGGAGTATTGATTCTATTCATGGTTGATCCTAGCCATGAACATTGGGCTGCAATGAAGAGGGTCTTTAGGTATTTTTGAGGTACTTCTGAATATTCTATTTTCTTTCATAGTGATATTTCATAGGGCCCACACTTAGTGTATATATAGGGTTCTGTGGATTCTAATTAGGTAAGGGATGTAGATAGAAGGAGATATATGAGGAGATATGTGTTTTGATTATTTGGTGGAGTAGTAATTTGGATGAGAAAGTGACAAGCTATGGTTTATTTTTCCACTACAGAGGTAGAGTATATGACAACTACTTATTCCCATAAGGAGGCCATTTGGATTATGAAATTGTTCTTAGAAGTAGGGATAAGCCAAAGAGATATTATAGTTCATTGTAGTTCCATTTGTCTGGCTAAGAACCTGACCTTTAATGTGAAGACAAATAATATAGATAGCCAATACCATTTCCATAGGGACATGGTAGAGGATGGAAAGGCGATACTATAGAAAGTTGAAACTTCTTTGAATTCTACATATGCATTGATGAAACCAATGATCACATGTAAATTCAAGTGGTGCTATGATTCTATGGGTCTTATGGAACCTATAAATTAGCTCATAGTTTGATGCATTCTCCCTTATACTCTTTCAAGGTATATGAAAAATGGGATAATTTTGGGATATGTGTGTCATACACCTTGCAATACTATAGTAGAGTAGGTAATGATTGCTAAGCAATAGCAGAGAACAAATGTCGAGTAGTGGAAGAGAATAACTATAGAGTAGTGATAGGGAATAAATGCAAAGAAATAACAAGAAACAAATTTTGACTAGTGGCAGGGAATAAATGCAAATAACTGTAAGGGAATGAATTCTATGCAACGACAATTTCCCAATTACTTGTTGGTGGTTTCTAGAATGTAGAATTGGAAAAAAAAATGGGTTTATGGTTTTGTTATGCCCATTTATTCACTACTAGGGTTGGAGGAAAATAGAGTGTAAGTTTTCTCTTACTGTTATGCTACAAAAATTTCTCCAAAATTATGTTATTGTTGAATTCCCTTGTTGAGACCACATAGACTCTATATTGTGACCATTTAGTTGTTGAATAATATATTAAGTGTTCTTTAGATGGGTTTTTCTCCCATAAGGGTTTTCCCCAAGATATCATGTTGTTAATGGTTTGTTGGTTATTTCACTTGTTTGCAATTGTTTTTTTTTTCCCGTAGTTTCTATTAACCCTTAAAATTGATACACAACTAGGTATATAGAGAATATGTTTTCAAAATATCTAGAAACAAGAGACAATTATATGAGATCTATAAAAGATACACTTGTATATTGATAATGAGAGAAAGGGAACAAGATTCACTTTCCTCTTAAGGTGGGGTGACCTTTCACTAAGCATAGATAAAAAAAAACACACAGGACAATCATTTCATAGTCTTCTAACAACTTGTGGTCTCATCACATATGGGTACCAGCTACCTAGGGGGGATTATAAAGTTGATCATTTTACATTAAACAACTATCCACTGTTGTCCAGTGGGTCTTATTCAAAGAGGATAGTTGTATACAACCATTAACCAATTCATAGGTAGCCTAAAGTAGGGAGGTCAGGGTAGGACCCTAATATTTTGTCTAGAAATAATTTTTTTTTTTTTTTTTTTCATGTCATAGTTCAAAAACAATGCTCCCAAGGGAAAGACATTGCATCAATAATATGTTCATACTTTTAGCAATTCACAATTGTGAGGCATAGTTTGATTTGTTTGCAAACTTTTTCGTATATTATTAGTAGTTAAATTTAGCTAACTCAAAAAGGAAATTTAAACAAACCTTAATTAAATCTTAATTAGTTCAAACTAATTTTATTAGCCACTAATGATATTTTAGTATCACTAGTTAATGCTACAATAGATTATCGTGTTCACATATATTCCAAAATTTAGACTTTAATATCATTGTGTTCAATTGCAACTAGCATAGACTTGTGTTAATCTCATATCCACTAAACATCCATGTAAAGCTCAAATCCATTAAGCTAAGTTAATCACTATAACTAACAGAAATGAATTTAAACGTCACATCTACTAATCATTGAAAATTCAAATTTAATAACAAACATAAATCTATAATAAACTTGTATCTATTAAAACTAGAGGTGGTAGCTTAATAGGCATGCTTTGAGTGCTTGCTAGAATTCAATTGACAAATAAATCTGCCAACTACTCCTATGTAATCATGTCCTTAAGTATTTCTTAGGAGATGAGTTGACTTCACCCATCCCTTTTGATATAGAAATAAGTATTGTTGGAAATACTGAGAGGTGGGTGAATCAGTATTTAGAGCAATTAGTATTTTTGAATTTGTACTTCAATAAGATCATGTATTCAATTTATATCCAATTAGCAATGAATACTATCCAATGAACAATGAAGAATAGTATAAGGGATACACCAATACAACATAGAACAATATATAAGAAGTAATCATGTATTATTGTTCAAAGGAAGTAATGAATTCCAAAGGTATCTACAACTTCCAAATATAAAGGGAGGGATAAAACTCCAAAAGGAAGATACAATCATCGAATATCAAGAGAGGGTTGACCTCTCCATCCTTGCCCCTTCCTTCCACCCAAGAATATATGAGAGATAATAAAATTTTACATTAAATTATCACCATCAACCAGCCATCACATAGAACCTGGTAATTCTTCCTGAGACTTCTTCAACATATGCAATTCTTCACTTCTTGGAATACTTTGATCCTGTATATAATATTACTTAATGTATTCTCTGAAGCTCCTCCAAGTTTCACTCCTTTAGTCCTCCCAGGGAATGAGTTATAGAGAAAATGGTAGACCTTATTCAATTCTGGTTTATTCATGAGAGAGAACTTGTACAACATGCCCCACACTCAATATTTAACCTCAGATTCTGAAATTTGTACACAAGAAACTAAAGCTCGTACTGTTTCCAGTGCAATTGGTCCCACTTCATTTGGATTCTCTATGAAGGCGTTATGACTTTTTTACCTGGAACACATGTTTATGACTAGATTCAGTACTAGTCAAAAACCCTATCTTCCACAGAGTGTATCTCCAAAATTGTAGCGAATAAAGAACTGAAATTTTTACCACAAGTACCTAGACATGTCTTATAAATAGAATCTGAATTTGACCATCTAAATCATTCTAGAAACAAAGTTATAGCAAAAATGGTAAGATGACCTGTAACTAACATACCTTAGAACACATCACCAAAAGACTTCATCCTCCCTTGAAATTCGACCTTCTTTACTTTAGATTTCCTCAGAAATTAGACTTATATCTCTTTTTTCATTAATAAACTTGTGTGTGTTTAAAAATCAATGTATACTAAGATGTATTTATACTATTTATGTCACTTCCTTTTAACATTAGGGCCAACATGTAGTTTATGCTTCAATTCACATTGTCATCTTCAAAAATTCATTTCTCCTCAATCTTGAGGATCCACGTGACGTGCCACATACCACCAGAAGTGGCATGACTTATACTATCCATACGTGGGTGTTGTATTTGCATGTGTAGTTTCCTTATGTCTATCTACTCCAATCAACTATGGGGTCCAAAAGCCAATGGCTAGGGTTGACATCAATTAATACAACCAATGACTAGGGTTGACATCAATTACAACAACCAATCTTCCAACAATCTCCCCCTTTTTCATTGATGGCAACACTCATGCTCCCCTGTAATCATGATCCCAATTTCTCTCCCCCTTTGACATCAATGGAAAAGGGTGGGGTTGCTCCCCCTGAGTTCAATGACATAAGGTGACCTTCTTCTTTGGGGCCGCTCCCCTTGAACACGTGGAACTCCATAATACTTCATCCTTATTTTTGGTCTTTGGAACTTTTTCTTTCTTGGAATCCTTTTGTGTGGCTTATGCCATCTCTCTCTTCTTCATGTATAGGATGTATATGTTGTTCGATCTTCTTGTTGTAGTTTCAATCAATCTTCCTGAGCTCTTTTCTCTAATTTTACATTTTTGGGAGTCAAACGTAAGAGTGTATCCTTGATCACATATTTTGTCGAAACTGAGGAGATTATGCTTCAGATCTTCAACCAATTGGAATTTTCTTGCTTTTACATTTTCACTTCCAAACTTTAAAGTTCCTTTTCCAAGTATTTTGGTAGATGAGTCATCTCCAAATGAAACATTTCCACCCTTTTTCTTCAAGATGACAAATTTTCTTTGATCTCTGGTCATATGAGATGAGCACCCACTGTCTATGAACCATTCATCTTCTTATTTGTATTCTTTAGCGACCAATGTTATTCGACAGTTTTCATTGTGTGGAATTTCTTTCCTTTTCCATGATGTAGTTGGTATAGGGACATTTGGAATAGGATTATCTTCCTTCATCTCTATGCAATCTCGTGATTTTTACCAAGATTATTGCGCTTGTAGTATACAATATTTTGATTCATTAATGGGTCAAATGGATTATAATTTATGTTGATAGGTCTGCGAACATTTCCATATATAATATTTGCACCATTTATGTATCTTGCGTAGTTATTCTTTTCATTGATTCTACAATTGATTGCCTTGTGTCCAAAATTTCCACAAGTATAACAATGTCCAAGAAAAAAAATTTGATACCTAGGAGTAAGTGATCTTCTCTATGGTGTGGTCCATCTGGATTCATGATCTATTCTTTTGTAGTTTCCTTCATAATGATTCCACCATTCATGTATCTTTTGTACTTTCCTTATACATGATGGGAGAGAATCTTCTTGATGTGTCATTCCTTATGAATTCTAGTCTTTTATATTGTTGTTCAACTTGCTCTGGAGTGTTGGTTTCATCCTTGTCATCTTCCTTCTCTTGTTTTGTTTTCTTCAAAATGTCATTGTATCCCAGTACTGTCTTGTCATTTGGAGATCTTTGATTGCTAAGGATCTCATCTAATTTTTCAGTGCTATTACACATAAAAAATACTCACTTTGATAGTGTCGCAAGTGTCGTCATTACAAAGGTCGCAAGTGTCGCATTTTTCTCACAAGTGTCGCAAGTGTCAGAGAAGCATACTGCCATAATGCCAATGTCATGCCTGTAAACAACATCAGGAGGACACTTGGCACATGTCAAACACTTGGTTTAGAAGAGGAGGAAAGGTTAATTGGGCTCATGAACCTTTTTCCATCTGAAAACAGTAAAAAAACTAAGTTTTTGAAGGGGAGTGCTCCCTTATAACTATCTCAGGAGTGTTGGCACCCTCCCATAAGCCATCGGGGAGTGTTATAGCACCGCATCAGCCCTTTTGCAGGAGTGCTCCTATCCTCAGGAGTGTTGGCGCTCCCCTATACACTACTAGGGAGCGTTATAGCGCTCTGAGTGCGCTTTTGAGGGAGCGCTACCTATTCTGGGCAGTAGTTAAGTTGTTGAGATGAATGGGGGAAGGATCTTTTCATTCTTGGAAGGCAGTTGGATTCGAATCCCTAGTCCAGCCATGATCTTAGGGCAGATCCTCAACTGAAGGTGGGAAATCCTCAACTTCCCCAAGGATATCTCAAGTGGTTAAAGCCTCTCCAAGGCTATATAAGCAAGCTTTCTAATGGTAAAAGGGGACTGGAAAAGGGAGAATCACACCAAACTTATGATCTTATAAGTGGTGCTAGAACAGAGATATTTTGGAAGCAAGAGACCTATGATCTCATAGGGAGCAATCGGTGAAGCTATCATCATTCGGATCGTGGATCTTTTGAGCAAGGGGTAGACAAGGAGGACTTGATGAAACTGCTGCAATCCATCTACACCTGTACACAATGTTTTGTCCTCATTAATATAATTTGCTTGGCCTGTTTCTTTCTAATTCGTGTTCAATCTCACATGAATTTGTCTCTTTAGTAGATAGACCTATTTTGGACTAATCTTGATAGAGTAGGAAGTGGTCGTACTTTGTTTGTCTACAAGGCTTATCGAGGAGCGAAAGATTGGAGCTCAACTCGGAGCGTGCAGGGACAAACACCGGTAAAAGGTAATTCGTTTCTCTTTCCTTCTCACACACTAGTCCACCTAGATCTAAAAGGAAGTCAGTGACCATGGTAAGCACTTTCTGTCTTAGAGTTAAGAGTCTAGCTCTTTGACGAGATCTACCTGTCCGCAAGGAGATTTTCCTTCAATAAATGTTTTTTTCAAACTTCTTAAACTTTTCTATTGTTAATAGTAGCTCCCCTTTTGTGTGATCCAATTCTTCTTTCAATTTATTATAATATTCTAATTGTTCCTTCAAGTATGAATGGTCTTTTCAAGCTTGTAATTCTCTTCTTCACAACTACTCAATTCACCTTTTAGTATTGTGTTTGTGTTTCTAATATTGCTATTTTCAGTTTCAATATGCTTCAACTTTTCAAGATTCTCATCTTCTTGTTCACTCTCTACGTTGTCTTTGTATCCCCAAAAGGAATCAAGGTTGGTTTCTTCATCTGAATCTTCTCCAGAAATTATTTCTTCTTCTTTAGAACTCTTGTCATCATCATCCTGGGTTTCTTGGGTTATGAATAAGACTTCTCCTCCATAATTATCTTCTTCATCACTCTCATCTGAGGAGATCTCATCATCCTTAGAGTAGAAGCTATTTTTATTGTTTAGACTTCTCTTTCTATAGTAGCATTTTTCAGCAATATGTTCTATTCTACCACAGTTAAATCATTTGAGAGGAGACTTACCTTTGTATCTGCTAGTTCCCTTTTGGAGCCTTCTTATGAAATTTGTTATTTCTTCATCAAGGTCGTTATCCTTGTCTTTTGTATTGTCTATGGATTTAAATGTTGCATCATTGTTTGGTTGGTCACTTTCTGTACATGTTCTCATTTCATATGCTATAAGAGACCCTTGTAATTCATCCATTGTCATTTTGTCCAAGTCCCTAGTTTCTTCAATGGCGAAGACCTTAGCATCATACTTCAAGAGAAGTGATCTCAACACTTTTTTTACAACCAAGGATTCATTGAGCTCTTCACCTAATCCTGTGATAGCATTAACAACTTCATCAACTCTAATAAATTAGGTTGCAATATCTTCCTTTTCATCCATCTTCAAATTTTCAAATTCTTCTCTATGTCGTTGAAGCTTGACCTGCTTAACTTTTGGATCACCTTCATAGATACTAGATTGAGTTTGTCTCATACCTCTTTAGGTGTTGCAGCCCATCACTTTGTTAGCAATGGTTGGTGCCAATGCTGCTAGAATAACATGTCTGGATTTTGAATTACATCTCATAAGATTCTTCTCATTTGGATTGGTTGGAGCATTCTTTTGGATTACATAGCCATTTACAACTGAGTACCAAATGTCTACTCCTTAAGTTTTTAGGTAAGTTTTCATTCTATCACTCTAGTATGCATAATTGCTTCCATGAAATTGTTGAATCCCATTTGGAATGTGCTCATGGTCATCCATCTATGCTTAGAATTTTCCTTCCAGTGGTTAAACTATTCTTAAGTCAACCTGCTCTGATACCAATTGTTGGAAATACTGAGAGGGGGGTGAATAAGTATTTAGAGAAATTATTATTTTTGAACTTATACTTCAATCAAATCATGTATTCAATTTATATCCAATTAGCAATGAAGATTGTCCAATGAACAATGAAGAATAGTATAAGAGATACACAAATACACCATGCACAGTATATATGAAGTAATCATGTATTATTGTTCAAAGGAAGTAATGACTTCCAAAGGTAGATACAACTTCCAAATATAAAGGGAGGGATAAAACTCCAAAAGGAAGATACAATCCTCTAATATCAAGAGAGGGTTGACCTCTCCATCCTTGCCCCTTCCTTCCATCCAAAAATATATGAGAGATAATAAAACTTCACATTAAATTATCACCATCAACCAACCATCACATAGAACCTGATAATGCTTCTTGAGACTTAATCAACTTCTGCAATTCTTCACTTCTTGGAATACTCTGATCTGTATATAATATTACTCAATGTATTCTCTGAAGCTCCTCCAATTTTCACTCGAATCCTCCCAAAAAATGAGTTATAGAGAAAATGGTAGACCTTATTCAATTCTGGTTTATTCGGGAGAGCGAACTTGTACAACATGCTCCGCGCTCAATATTTAACATAAGATTTTGAAATTCATACACAAAAAACTACAACCCATACTCTTTCCAATGCAATTTGTCTCACTTCATTTGGATTCTCTATGAAGACGTTATGACTATTTTACCCGAAACACCTCTTTATGACTAACTTCAGGACTAGTCAAAAACCCTATCTTCCACAGAGTATATCTCCAAAATTATAGCGAATAAAGAGCTTAAATTTTTACCATAGGTACCTAGATGTATTCTCAAAAGCCTCTGAATTTCACCATCTGAATTGTTTTAGAAACAAAGTTATAGAGAAAATGGTAAGATGATCTGTAAATAACACACCGTAGAACACATCACCAAAAGACTTCATCCTCCCTTGAAATTCGGTCTTCTTTACTTCAGATTTCCTTAGAAATTTGACTTATATCTCCTTGTTCATTAATAAACTTGTGTGTATTTAAAAATGAATGTTCTGAGATGTATCTATACCATTTATGTCACTTCCTTTTAACATTAGGGTCGACATGTAGTTTCTACTTCAATTCACATTGTCATCTTCAAAAATTCATTTCTCCTCAATCGTGAGGATCCACGTATCCATCCATGGGTATTGTATGTGCATGTGTAATTTCCTTCATGTCTATCTACTTTGATCAACTGTGTGGTCCAAAAACCAATGGCTAGAGTTGACATCAATGAATATGATTGATATCAATGACAACAACCAATCTTCCAACAAATATTAAGTATGGGCAATACTAAAACCTTGAACTTCAAAAATTTATACATCAAATCTCCAAATTTCAAACCCCTTTATACTTCAAAAATCTCTATATATTAAAAGTCTTAAAAACACCAAAACCTTTAAACTTCAAACACCCTATATTTCAAAGCTCTATATATTCAAAAATAATTATGTTCAAACTCCATACTTCAAAACTCTATATACATTCAAAGTATTTACACTACCAAAACTGTTACAACTTCAAATTGTTTCAAAACTCTTCAAATAAGCATTATGCCTATATTTCAAAACTCTTCAAATAAGCATTATGCCTATATTTCAAAACTCTATGTATTCAAATAGGCATCATCGATCCAAAAGTAGGAAAATCAAAATTTTGAACTTCAATCTTTTATGTACTACTAACCTCTATCGATTGAACTTGGTTACTATTTATCCTTGAGGGTTATTTATGTATTAGATTTTATGTATTAGAGATAGAGATAGAAATAGGGTTATTTATGTATTAGATTTTATGTATTAGAGATAGAGATAGAGATAGAGATAGAGATAGAGATAGAGATAGAGATAGAGATAGAGATAGAGATTGAGATAAATACAAATTTTGGAATTAGTAATGTAAATTTGGACAAAATTGTTATTTTCTTTTGTTTAAATTGTAATTTTGAATGTATAAATGGATTCAGTCTGCTACAAATCCAACTACTCAATCTGCAAATCCAACTATTCTTCATCCAATTTCAAACAAAAATCAATTAAAAAACCAAAAAAATAAAATGTTTAGACTAACCCTATTCTGAAATTCATGCATCCAAATAATCATTAATGATACAAAAGTATGGGATGTGAGAGTTTGAGATGAAAAGAAACCAAACTGTAAATCTCCACTGTTTAAAACATTAAAGGACATTTCTGTTAATTTATGGGTTAAATTAAATCAGTTTTTGCACATATTGATTGATTTTACTTTAGACACAAGCGTATATGAGCACATGGATTCTCTCCGTGCAAACAACGGATAAATAATATTATAATGCAACTTGGTAAATTGCTGGCTTTGTGTCGTTTCACAGAGATGAACTAAATACCATTGCCTATTGCATATGAGTTGTGTGGAGCTTAAGAAAAGCAGCGGGGAATGTGGTGGTGACAGATTACGAATACGAATTCGAGAAATGATACCGCGTTGAAAGAAAAAATAAAAAAACACAGTACAGAAACGAAAAAAGAGAAGAGATGTTTCAATATTTTATTTATAAAAAATATATCGTATGGGAATCAGGGACCAGCTGGGAATGGGCACAGAGATGAGACGTTTGTTCGCGCCTCACTGTCAACATGCATATTCTAAAACGAAATTGTGTGGATAGATCGATTACGACGAGAAAGCAAAGGGAGAGTACTGGGGAATGTCTAGGAACTTTAGCACAGAAAACGAAGCGCGAGGGGCAGAGTAATTCCCGCGTGAGTGTGATACCTGGCAGGAGAAGGAAGGAAGGATGGGAGTAGGAGGTCTTTGTGCGGTGGGTGTGCATGAATAGATAGAGAGGATTAATTTATATTTCTTTGACGTTGATCTGTTTTTCTTCTTTCTCGGTTTGGCGGTGGTGGACGACCATCGTGTTTGCGTTGTCTCCTCTACAGTGAGGAGCAAAAGACATGGGCACTCTGACTTTACCACAGTAGACCCACTAAGTGGACACAATCAATACATGACAGCAGCTTCTTGAATCTAACATTCTGCCTTTTTGCTATATAATGCACTTTTCCCATCCCAGTTTGTTCAGACCTGTTTGTTGGATAAGTATTGCAGAGCTGTCTTGCCTGAATATATTTCTGCTTCATACAAGGCGATAAAGACATGGAATCCCACGCACTAGACATGGCCGCCTTCGATGATCCGGCGCCCGCGGTATCGAAACCATTGCCGGATGATCGGAAGTTCACTTCAGTCGACTGGAAAGGACGGGCTACGCTTCATGACAGGCACGGAGGAATGAGAGCTGCGGTTTTCGTAATGGGTGTGTAAAATTTTGCACAAACTGGCTCCCTGCAGACTCGATCCTGTCACCTTTCGCATTCCCTGCTGTTTCTTTCTCGACTGTTTTCTTATTTTAATTCTTCTTTGCATTCTTAGCAACCAGTGCCTGCGGTATTGAGTGTAAAACGAGCGTTTCTATGAAGGGCTGACTGGTTATTCATATAGTTTGTGCTCTTCTTTTTAATCTTCTGCGCTCGTCCTGTGCCGATAGATGTGCCTCAAGAACTCAAACTATCTGCGTCAAAAACTGAAATGGAAGTTTATTTTCATATTATGTGTCTGATAATATTATTATGTAGGATGGTCAGTAACGAAGTGTGCTGTTAAGGCACTTCCCTGATGTTAATGTCACTGGTCAAAAATTGAAATGGAAGTTTATTTTCATATTATGTGTCTGATAATATTATTATATATTTAGTTCCTGAGGTGTAGTATTGTCAGTGACGGAGTGTGCTGTTAAGGCAATCAGTGATGTGAAAGTCACCGATCATGAAAGTTTATTTTCATATTATGTGTCTGATAATACTATTATGTATTTGTTGAGGCACTCAGTGATGTTAAGTCACTGAGTGCCAAAATCCAACCATATTAAGGGTTGGTGTGGCTCCCCCACAAATCACGAACAAACTAGAAAACAACTATTATGTATTTAAATATATATAGAATAAAATAGGATATTTCCTTCGTGTGATGGTTTTGTAAAACATATATATACATATTCTTTATCTTAATGATGTCTAAATCTGCAATTTTTTTTTATATTTGGAGAAATTTCTTAAGAATAGGTTTTTA
>JASDQU010736392.1:162544-187896 GCA_032191745.1 Picea mariana | reverse complement strand
TGTGTAAAGAAGTGTTGTAGGATTAAGTTTAATTATGTACCCTTTAAATAATGATATTACCTTGTGAACAATGATCAATGAGAGGCAATTTCCAATAATTTAATGAGTTTGTTGGCACATGTTTATCGTCAATTTGTTACTTGAGACAATTTAGAACAAGAATCACTCAAAACGTAGCAAAGAAATGAGACTTAAACCATTAGCACTTAATGAGGCAACAACTTGAAAATTGAGGTACCATGCATGGAGTGGTTGTGGATGACCACTCCAAGTTGTCATTGAGTTCATATATAGTTAATTGGGACTTTGATACCTTTGATGTGAAATTGAATGGCATACATATATATATGTTTGAGAACATATGGTATTACATTTGGGATAAGGGTGGTATGTTGCTATACATGTAATAAGTATAACCTAGAACTAATATGATTAATGAATGAATGAATAACCTCTTGGTATTTAGGGTTACTGTCAAAGTGTTTACACCATGTTTGGGGGTGCTTCATGATATTTGGGGTACATGGTGTATGAGAGTCCCCTGGATGGTATGTGATGGATTTTCACATTGGATATGGCTTACTCAATGGTTTCTTGACCTCAATTGAGTGCTTTCATGACAATATTCCTTAGGGAATTTGAGATAGTCAAACAAATTGGTGACATTCTACACATTTTCCACATGGAGGAGGTTTCTTTCTTGGAGAACGCCCTTCTTTGGATGAAAATTTGGCATTTGGTAGGAGCGTGTTGAAACCTAGAAAATGTGTGGTATCTTTGATGCTTGCATAGAGGAATGGAGTTGACTTGGGCATGCTTGGGTTGCGACAATGTTCATGCAAGGGGAGTGGACCCAATGGATTACATGGGATTACATGGGAGTCCTCGATCCTTCATGTTTGACCTATGTTGGTTAACAATAACCTTCAATAGTACTATGGGCACCATCACTAGGTTATTTGTGCACCAAGAATGTTATTAGAGATCTAACCTAGGTCACAAGAGAATAATAATGGGCCCTGTGCCCTAAATGATGTTTGTCGAGCTCAAGTGACATGAACAATTCCTACTACTCACAAAGATTTTATGGTTATATTGTTGAACTCATACTTGAATGACCATGCAAGACACTTGTATGGTATATATAGCCTACTATAGGGATATAGGTTCCATGATTAAACCACACCACATGCCTTGAAGAAGAATGTGTCTCAATCCCACACCATGTATCATTATTGAGGCCATGGTCGAGGTTCTTTATCCAAGTGGGATATGGGTTCCATGAGTAGGATTTTTTCTCTGGAAATGGTCTTCAGGGTATAAACATGGTTAAGAGAGGAAAAAATGGGATTAATACCTAAATGAACCTTATATATATATATATATAGTTCTATGGTTAGGGGAGGAAAACACTTGGGCCTTAGGCCCTAAATTCCACTTCTTGATATCAATCACCATTGAAAACAACTACAAACCACAACACAAGCCCTCTCTAAGGGGTMTTTGAAATTAAAGTTGGATATGGATTCCATTAGGATATTTTTCACACCAAGGATGGGTCATAGGGTCTTGACCATGGTCAAGGAAAGAAAACAAGCATCTCTAGATATTGTTGAATATTCTTGAGATCAATAACCTTGAATGAGTCCTTTGTAGGGATTATTTGCAAACCTTTGATTGGGATACAAGTGTCATGAGTAGGATTTATGCAATAAAAATAGGTATTGACTATGGAACACATTTAAGGGGATAAATAAGGGTATTAATCCCTAATTGAACCTTCCCAAGGTCAAGTAACATGAAAAAACCACATACATAACAACATAAGTCCTCACTAGGGGGTATTTTTGTCCTAGGAGTTGGATATGGGTGCTATTAAGATGTGTCGCACACCAAAGATGGATTTTTAGGCCTTCACCATAGTCATAGTATGGAAACACCATCCTGAGGCCATTGAAAATGTTTATGGGAGGGAAACAACAACCTCGGGCCCTAAACATAGCTTCTCAAGTTCGAGTGCAAGGAATATGTTCTCATACCACCACATGGGAGCATGGATGGTTTGTTGGGCCTTGGGCATCATCAAATACTGAAAAAATAGTGTCTTAGGTTCTTATTGATACTTATTGAGATTAAGATCCTTGATCAAGTACTTGAACCAACATACAAGAACTTTGTAGGGGATCTTTGGTTGCGAAGTTGGATACAAGAACCATGAGTAGATTTTATGTGCTGGAAATGTGTGTTGAGGCATAAATATGGTCAAGGGGGCCACAACGACCTTAATTCATATTAAACATTCCTAAGATCGAGCATCATGAACACCACCTAGAAACCACAACATGATCTCTCTCTAGGGAGTAGTTGAGATTCAAGTTGAATATGGGTGCCATTATGAGGTCTTGGGCATCATGGATAGGTCTCTAGTACATTCCCATAATAGGGAGAGGGAAACAATATATTATATACATAAACCTTGCTTCTTAGGTTGAAATGCGATAAACACGTCCTCAAACCATAACATGTGTACATGGATGGTTTGTGGTTCCCTCACCATAATCAAAGATTTAAAATAAGTGTCTTAGGATATTATTGAATATTATTGAGATCAAGATCCTTGAACAAGTACTTAAACCAACAAACATGGACTTTGTATGGGGTCTTTGGCCTCTACATGAGATACAAGAACCATGAAAATGTTGTGTGCACTAGAAATGTATGTTAAGGCATAAACATGATCAGAGGTGACACAATGAATTTAATCCTTATTAAAATTATGCAACTTTACGCAACCTTATGCAACATGCAACTTTATGCAACAATGCAACTTATGCAACTATGCAACTATATGCAACGTATGCAACTATATGCAACTTATGCAACTATATGCAAATATATGCAACTTATGAATGTGTGACCTCTTAGGAAGAAACACATGTTCTTAACCGTTTTCTTCCATAGAAGGGGCTTTCCAAATATGTGAAATTTGCCACTAAAGGTGCTTTCCAAATATGTGAAATTCCAGGATCATGGATTTCCAAACTATCGATCCCCACTCGAACTCTTTGATAGGTCTCAAATCCAGTTCTTCACTGAGCGTCCGGGGAAATGCAACTATATGCAACTTTATGCAACTTATATGCAAATATATGCAACTTTATGCAACTATATGCAACTTTATGCAACAATGCAACTTTTGCAACTTATGCAACTATATGCAACTATATTGCAACAATTTCATATGCAAATATATGCAACTATATGCAAATATGCAACTATATGCAACTATGCAACTATATGCAACTATGCAACATGCAACTTATGCAACTTAAGCAACTTTATGGAACTTATGCAACTTTACGCAACTTTATGCAACATGCACCTTTATGCAACAATGCAACTTACGCAACTTTACGCAACTTTATGCAACTTTGTGCAACTTTACACAACATGAAACTTTATGCAACAATGCAATTTACGCAACTTTACGCAACTTTATGCAACAATGCAACTTATGCAACTTTACGCAACTTTATGCAACAATACAACTTTACGCAACTTTATGCAACATGCAACTTTATGCAACAATGCAACTTATGCAACATGCAACTTTATGCAACAATGCAACTTATGCAACTATGCAACTATATGAAACTTATGAAACTATATGCGATTAATGCAACTATATGACGGATAAGTGTGGCAATTTCAAATTTATGCAACTAAATGCAACTATATGCAACTGTGTTGGTACCAAAAACATATATTGGCACGATAACTTATCTTCTTGTTTTAACGAGTGTAGGTACCACCAAATAGGTATCTGTCGGATCTATCTTCCTCGAGTAATGATCAAGATATACTAAGAGAGGTTTAAAGTGAGACGTGTTGTACTAGATCTACCAGTTCTAGATCAACTAGGTTGGAAAAGGTAAGGAAAAGATTTTGTACCCACATGCAATTTTTTATTGCCAACGGAGGGTCGTGTAATTATGATATTGAGAGCATAGGTGACATTGAGTTTCCTTTGAGGTATAAACATCTAGTGCAATGATGGGAACCTAAGGAGCTACCTGAAGTGGACACAGATTTCTTCATCGGTGGGAGGATGTATCGCATTGCTCCTTTGTCCTTACATGGATTGGGGTTGTTTTCCATGGATGGAATAAAGGTCAACTATGGAACTGTAACTGAATTGATGGAATATGTCAGACCATTATACAAATACAATCATTGGTTGATGTTGGTCCGATATACGCAAAGTATGTGGAAATACGGAGTTGCCGCAAATTATATACAACTACTAGATAACAATCAAAATAAAGGGGCAGCTATGTATATTGATGGAAGGCCAAAAGATACTGGAAACATTGTGGGATTTATAAATAGTACATGACCAATGGCAACAACTAAGAAATCGAATTGCATATTTGAGGCACACGAAGGAAATAGTATATTTGTATGTGCAACAAAAACAATAGTTCCAGGTGAAGAGTTTTTGATCGATTACAACTTAAATCGAATAGATGGAGGGGGTGTGACTATGGGGGTAAATATCTTACATACCATTTAACTCAACCTTTGATCAAACATTGTTACAATTTATCGCTGCAATATTTCAATTTTTTACAATTACTTTCATAACTCTTGTTGATTAATTTATTGTCTCGACATCTATCCAAGGTGACCGTGGAAAGGCACCCACTTTTCCTCGGCAGGTAAATGTTAAATACAGTAAAAACTTATGACTACAACAACTAAATTTCAGAAATTTCATTATTTTTTTTCTGTTATTACTACAATATTTCATTTTCTTAATGTTACAGGTGAATTTTATAACTTTTCTTGATTGATTTATTGTGTCAACATATGTCCAGGGGGACTGTGGTATAAAATCACCCGATACATCTCTCCAGGGTGACCGTGGAAAGGAACCCACTATGCCTCAGTAGGTAAATGTTAAATACAGTAACAACTTATGACTACAACAACTAAATTTCTAAAATGTCATTATTTTTTTTCTGATATTATTCCAATATTTCATTTTTTAAATGTTACAGGTGAATTTCATAACTTTTGTTGATTGATTTATTGTGTCAAATTTTGTCCAGGGTGACCTTGTCTGAGTTTCACCCACTACATTTGTCCAGGGTGTTTGTGGAAAGGAACCTGTGGTGCCTCACTAGGTAAATGTTAAATATAGTAACAAGTTATGACTACAACAACTAAATTTCTAAAATTTTGTTATTGTTTTTCTGATATTACTGCAATATTTCATTTTTTTAATGTTACAGGTGAATTTCATAAATTTTGTTGATTGATTTATTGTGTCAATATCTGTCCAAGGTGACCATGTCTGAAAATCACCCTTTACATCAGTCCAAGGTGACCGTGGAAAGGCACCCACAGTGCCTCACCAGGTAAATGTTAAATACAGTAACAACTTATGACTACAACAACTAAATTTCTCAATTGTTAAAGTTGATCTCATTAATTTTATTCATCAATGTATTGTGGTATGGTCAACGTGGGAAGGCTCCCACAAAGGATATTGATGAGGATGAAAAATTTATTCAATTGACCCAATGACAACTGTAACGAAGGCCTTGAAGAAGGCTAACATAGAATATCTAGGTTTGATTAGCAAAAGACCCCTGACACAGGAGGACAGGGCAATAATTGTAGAGCTACAAAATACCATAACTAATTTTGGGGTAATTGGCGTCTTCACATATTGTTATTAGCTATGACAATTTCATATCCGTTTTTTAGTTTTATATTTTGTATATGATTTGATAAAGAAAATTTTTTTGTTTGTAAAAGTTTTTAAACCCCGTGCGTGTGGAACCTGACGATCCTGCAACTACTATAGGTAGTAGTGATGGTCCAATGCAAAAAAAAATGTCGACATAGCAAAGTGCAAGTGAGGATTTTTTAGCCTCCTGAGGTTCCCCTCAAATCCATTGATGAGTGAAATGATTTTGACCAGCATGACATGTCGGAGCATGATGAGTCAGAGCCTGGGACTCCACATGATGACTCCAGAGAGGAACATAGTGTAAATGGATAGGAAACTATTATGCATGGAGCAAAATGAATTAAAAGCACCAGATCACTAGATGTCACCCACCCTTGTCATAGGGATTTTTCAAGAGAATGTTGAATGTTATGTATCTCCCCTTGATTACTCTAATTTACTCTTGAACATATCATATGAACAACAATGAAATTATTTATAATATGTCCATTGAAATAACTATCAACTCTTTAAATATAACAAAACCTATGAACTCATCTTTGTTGCAATACCCTTTCCATGTAATGATGTGACCAAGACATCCTACGTAAATATATTTCTCTCTTAGTTGTAACTCACATCCAACCATTTCATATGGTTTTACTTTCTCTCTTCCACGCATTCCAAATGATACCTTCTCATCCTTATACCCAATCAAAAACATTTAAATTATTTATAATATGCTCATTGCAATGCTTATCAACTCTATAAAGATGACAAAAACTATGAACTCACCTCTTGCAATACCTCTTACTTATAATGTTAATACCCAACAAAACAAAATACATAAATACCTTTCTCTCTCACTTTTACATCACATCAATCCATCTCATCTCATATGGTTGCACTATCCCTCTTCCAAAATCTCTAAATAATACATTTGTATCCTTCCACCTGGGTGCACTCTCACTCTATTATTCTCATTCTAAATCCCAAACCTCTCGAAATGATTTTTAACTCAATATTTTGTTTTTCTACCACACAAGAATTAACAAAATACATATATGATCTATTATACTTAGATCCATAATTGCTTTCCCTTGTCCTCTCGTTGGCTACAACAACGAGGTATCCCCTTGTTCTTATATGCCTTCTCTTTTCCTTATCTTTCTATTAGTTGTTAAAATCAACATTTGCTAACATTAAAAAGGTCCCATGTCTTAACACACTTTTATCAAGTTGAATGAAGCCTTGTTCCTATTGGGAGTCTTTTTGGGCTATCTTAGACTTCCCAAAATCAACTCTAGCCACTTCTTACCTGGTAGCACCCAATATTACCTAGTTCTCCCCGTATCTTCTTCCTCTCCTAGTGTTCCATGCTCTCCTACATACTCTTCCTATTTTCCTAGTCCTTCAAATGTTTGGGAAAAGTATTGCCTCTCCTCCTTAGCTCTTCTTCCTTACACCCCGTTTTCTCCATTTTTTTTTGGCATAATATCGATGGGTCCCTTATAGGTCATTATCTCAAGAAAGACCCTAATTGAGATAACCTCCACCTATTTAGGATCAAATATCACTTCTTTGGTCAGTTTTCCAAGATGTCCCCCTTAATGGTCACATTCCATAGCTTGAAACTATGGAGCCCCTCCCAATGGTCACATGCAAAGATATTTACGCTTGCATTAAACTTAGGTTGATGCATGTCACCTCCTACACTTGAATAAAATACCCCATTGATGTATTCCACCTCTCATTCTTGCACTAAATCTATGTTCCAACAATTGTGCAAGTGACATGTCCTTTTTGTATGCTCCAACAATTGTGCAGGTGACATCCACAAGTCTCTTCCTATTATATTAGTAATATTCCTCTTATTATTATCAAGAAAGGAGTTGATAACTAGCCCTTATATACACTATGCCTAAATTATCGAGGCATCAAATAACATTGTTTTTTTACAAGAATATATGATTCAATGTCATAACGACCCTTTAGGTTCGTAAGAGTTTCCAATTCTTCAAGGTGTCAAGAGCCATTATTTCCCAAATCATTCAGAACATAGAAGCAAATTGACCAATAACTTATACATAGGTGATGAAAGAGATTTTACAACCTTTTTACTGATGGTGTCTTCATGGGTTCAAAACCTCACTTTACAAACCTAACAATATTTCTACCTTTCAACATTCTCATGAACCCTTGGGTTTACCATTACTCCTTGTGGGTCATAAATTTCCACTCACCAAATTCATACAAATTGAAATTTTTGTCACTTGCACAAGCCTATATGACATCACAAATATATGAATTCAACTAGGAGTAGACCTTTTCCCTTTCAAGTTGATGATCCCCATCAACTTTAGAACTCAATGTCTCTTCGTTAAATTATCCTTCTAATGAGAATGGCATAGACAACTTCAAATGATCCACATATACATTGGAATATTTTCCCATATATGGTGACCAATCCAAGCAAATAGATTTTATTCATTCTTATCCAAAATCCTAAAATATCATTTTAAACCTTTCTTTGGTGGGTGAAACCACACTTAATCTAACTTAGGAGGTATGTGGTTCTCAATGCTTATCATGCCTCTTTTCGTAACTTGATTGAGATTCCTACAAGGTTGCTTATACCTACACATGTTCGTGGATTTTTCTTTTTAACGAAGTTCGCATATTTTCCCATTGATCAATTTTCTTAATTATTCCACTTTGAGGGCTAAAATTTCAAGTTAAAGCGAGTACAATAAAATATGAGAAAGTCTTAGGTGGAGGATTTTAGGTGAGCAATGAATTGTGCAATTAACAAATGATATATATAAATGACAAACAATCTTCCCAAATATTGGGATGTTATATCCTCACAACAAATGAACCAATGTTTGATTTATATCCTTGGGATACCCATGCAATTGTAAATAAAGGAGACAGTTCTCTTCAACTTA
Organism: Picea mariana; assembly: GCA_032191745.1. Taxonomy (NCBI): domain Eukaryota; kingdom Viridiplantae; phylum Streptophyta; class Pinopsida; order Pinales; family Pinaceae; genus Picea; species Picea mariana. The sequence goes on along the minus strand of JASDQU010736392.1, from coordinate 179,211 downwards.
TATCCATTATCATCTAGAGTGTGGGTTAAAAGTTTCTTGAGAATCTGTTATATCTACTACACATGATAAATGTAAATATTCCAAAATGCACCTTTACATGAGTGAAGAAGATAATTACATCTTGTTTTCATGTTTCAACATGGTATAAAAACTACCATAATATTTAGTCTTGTTTACTCTAAAATGTATATCGACTTTACAGCTTCAAGCTTTCCACATGAGCTTATTCTTGGCTCTTCTTTCTAAACAACAAAATTGTGAAATTTATACTTTAATCCTCCTTCAAGCCTACAATCATCTCAAAGACTCGAGACATGTATATATATACAAGTTTTGTAAGGTTTTAACCATTTGCCAAAATTTGAGTTAGATGTAGGTAATCCCTTATATTCTTCAAGTACATAAGAGTTTAACTTTAGAGCTATGGTCAAATAAAAACCAAGAGGTCTTAAAGGAAATTGACCATGTGGTTTTGTATATATTTATCACACTTGATTACTGAATCAAAATGTTGCAGGATACCATTCATATGAAGTCTGGGCTTTGTTGTGACTTGGATCAATTGACAAGGATTATAAAAGCTTATGATTTGAGTGAATTTTCTTTTTGTTTTCCCAACAAATAATTCATGTAGTACTTCAATGCCTAAACTATGATGTACAATTCCTTATCTTATTTGGGGTATATTATGATTGCACCAACAAAAGTTTCATATGTTATGTTATCCAACTCCTTCATTGTATCAAAGGTTCCCCCATTATGTATCATGCGACATTTGCTTTGATTTCAAATGAAATTGCAAGTTTCAATAGATTTAATATTGATGCATTGCAATTCTTTCATGTCAAAGCTTCAGTTACTTGGTTTTCAATTGCAATGAATTGAAAGGTTCTACTTGCCTTTTCTAATATGCATTGAAGAGACACTTCATTCCTAAATAATTTTCTAACCCCATGAATTAACTTGGTTCAATTAAATTATCTGGGATCAACCAATTTACAACAAATTTTATATTTCTTAGGTCAATACAAAATTCACATCCTCTAACTACAAAATCCATACACAACACTAATTGTTTTCCAAGCTCATATTTATTCATGTTGGCTTGCAATTAATTGTGTTGAAGGGTTAAAAATATCATCTCCAAATGTTTCAAATGATCTTCCCAAATCTTGCTAAAAGTCAAAATATCATCCAAGGAGGCTACAATAAAGGTGTTAGAGAAATGGTCTTAAGATATCATCCATCAATCTTAGAAGTGTTGTCATAGTATTGTGTGATATAAATTGCATAATGACTCATTCATGCAATCCATGTGTTTTTTTGAAAGTAATATTCCAAATTATTTTTTGTGTATATTGTCATATTGGTATCTTTACTTCTAGTCCAACTTCATGATAACACATGCTTCCAATATTTGGTTGATTAGTGCCTTGATTATTTGTAGGGGATATATATATATATATATATANACTCTTGTTCAATCTAAAAGATCTACACATTTTCTCTAACATCCATCTTTCAATAGAAATGTTGGCTACACTTGTGGACCTGCACACCTGCTAAACTTGTCATCAATGAATTACTTCCTATCTTGTTGAATGCCTAGGTCACCATCCCACTCAGGACAAATCGCTATCCTAAGTTGTTTTTAAAAAGAATTTCTTGCATCTTGTTGACAAAGTAGAGAAATTGTAATATGGCATTACCATATTACAATGTAATATGGTAATACCATATTACAATGTAATATGGCATTACCATATTACATTGTAATATGGTATACCATATTACAATGTGATATGGTAATACCATATCTGGTGTTTTTTTTTTTTATATAACTTAAAGGATGCGTCGCAATATCGACGATAGTTCGTCGGAAACCAATTTTTGTTTTGAACAACCATGGCAATAGGGACGAAAGTTCGTCGCAATTTGTCACAGTTTTTCGTCGCACATACAGCATCTACGTCGTAAGTTTGGTCTTGGAATAAATTTTCGTCACTATTTCCACGCTTTTTCATCGCAATTTGCTACGGTTTTTCATCACACATACAAAATCTGCGTCGTAAGTTTCTGCCTTGGCATAAATTTTCGTCGCTATTGCCACGCTTTTGTGTCGCAACTTTCCACATTTTTTTACATTGCCATGGTTTTTCATCGTAATTGCGATGAAGTTTCGTCATAATTTCGACGGTGCATAGAGTTAACCCATCATGATGGTGATGACATGTGGAGAGATAATTTCTTTGTTGTTTCCACGAACACCTGGTTCGTGGATATAGCGATGACAAAGAAGTGACAAAAAAAAGTCTTGGCTTTCGTGGAAATTGTGACGGATAAGTGTGGCAATAGCAACAAAAAATCGTCGCAAATTTGGTCATATGTACTAGTATCTAAAGGGGACTTGATCAAATGGATCCATAACCAATGGAATCCCAAAGGGAATTTTGACATTCAATTGGGTTTTAAAGGCTTCTTCATCATGATATTTTACAATATAGAAGACAAGCAAAGAATATTTGACAATGGTCCTTACTTATTCAATTCCACGAGGCTCTATTTGAGATACTGGATGGAATGCTTCAGTCCAGAGAAGGAGGAATTTTCTCATGCCTCAGTATAGATCCAAATATATTCGCTCCCTCAGGAATTATGGCTGGAATAAATTCTAGTGAGAATAGGGAACACCCTAGGAATTAATGTCAAGACCTCTGAGGCAACTAGACAACATTGATATACCTCCTATGCTTGGATTTGTGTATACCTGAACATTTTCAAGCCCCTCTTAGGATCTATCAGCTTGGAATATCAAGATGAGGAATGGATCTAGATAGTATAAAATGATAATATCCCTTTTAGTTGTCAAAAATTTCATGAGCATAGTCATTTATTCAGGAACTTACCTCTCAATTCCCCCACCAAATCTGAAAATGCAGCAACTGAGAATCCCAAGGATAGCTTTACTCAAGTACAGGGAAGACAAAGGCAAGGCCTAAAGAAGATAATAACCACTCATGCAAAGGCTCCACATATATTGGCACCCAAAGTTTGGGTTTATCATGTGCACGTGCATTAGTGATATTGTGTGCGCCCATTTTAGTTTTGCTCACACCCAAGCTAGTGTGCGAGGATTAACAAGGAGTGCACACTAGACCAATATTTGATATTGTGTGCTAATTCCAAAGTCTACCAAATGTGCATCAATCCGAGTTTTGACAAATTTGTGATAAATCAAGAAATCACACATCATAATCAAGAAAGTAATCATTGGGAAATATCCTAGAATGATTAATGCCAGTAGCACAAGGGAACGTGGAGTTGACAAAAGATGAGTTGGCGAGGCAGTTAATATTTCCCTGGTTCCATAAAGGATATGTTGATGCAGGCACGTTGTTGAAGCGTGTGAGATTGTTATTCAGTAGAAGGAATGGAGAAGAGTTGAAAGAGATAGAGCTCCCAAGAAAATAAATCTATAAAAGGGAGAAACATCAATAGAAATGGAGTTACACACTCGCTTAGAGGATTCATTGAGTTTCTACGACCTGTTGTTTTGTTGATCTCGCTCTGAGCCTTTGTAGTATCATAATGTTGTAATGATTCTGACTATAAGTTTGAGTTTTTCATATGTATAGGGTCTGAAAGGATGTGCATAGCACAATATATTGTAGCTCTCGGGAATTATCTAAAGAGGACATGAGACTAGGTTGTTGTCAAGAATGTTTTTCTTAATGTACATCTATGTTTAATGGAATGGAAAAAATAATAAATCTGCAACAATTATGATCTAACATGTGTCACTCATGTGGTATTTGGATATGTGTGTGTATTTCTTTTTCATAATGATAATAGTAAGTTGTCAAGTAGGGAATGAATGAATATCAACCCAGATGGATCTATGTGTGTTTAGTCCTTCATCCCCGACAGAATATGGTCTCTATGATCCTCATTACATCTCAGGTGAGACCTTCTTCGACCTTGGTTGAAGATTGATATGTCAATGCTTTGGGGTTTTTGTTGTTCAACTCTAGATGAACCCTGGCTCTAAACTCCCAAGTGTTAAAAAGGACACACGCAAGTGTGAAATGTCCCAACAAATGGTTCCATTGTTGGGACCTGAAAGTCTTGTATTGAACAATGAAGGCGAGAAATGAGGTGGTTTCCATCTCGAGAGGAAATTAAAGATTGGTTAACTACAAAGGAGCATGAGTTTGATATATGATAAACTCAAGGTATAAGAGTGAATGTGAAGAGATGGAAAGATAAGTATATTTACACTGATATGCATGAGACGTTCTTTGTTGACTTTTCCTATTTKTTGTATGAATGGATGAAAAGGAAAATTGCTACCAATTATGTTGTGTGGCCTATAGCCCTATGGTTTGGGATAAAGCCACACTTGATAGGTTAAAGGAATTGGATAATAATTCGACTCAGGCCATTGACTTCTGGTTTGTTTGAGTAAAGGAGGGATATATTATTGAATTTTATGTGGAGTACATTGATTCTTTCAGTGAGGCTGAGAGAAAGTTCACGGAAGGTCCAAGAAAACAAATGTTGTAATAAATCCCACTCTTAATCAAGATGTTGTTTGTGGAGAAAAGGATGATGCACATGGAGACCGACGGGATGGCTAAGTAAACTCCCCTAGCACTAGTGGGGATGAAAATATGGGGAAAAATGAGAAAGGAGATGGATTTGTTAAGGAGGATGTAGAAGTTGTTTGAATGAGGTGAGGAATGGGATGGACCCAGAAAAGAAAAGGGGAGAAAGAGAGAGAGAGAGAGAGAGAGAGAGAGTCAAGAGATATGCAAGAAAAGTTGAATTGAGAATAAAATCGGAAAAAGAGGTGGAAAGAAGATAACAAGTGGCACGTGATGAGGATTCAGGCCAGTGATTAAGAGAAAGGATATTGCACTAAGAGGAAGTGTGTTGTGTCATAGTGGTGCATAGGTGAATATAGGCCCACAAATATGTGCGGCATCAAGAGTAGGGTGTCCAGTTGGATACCAATAGGAGTAGTAGTGGTCCCAGGGGCCCAGGTGACAAAGTTTGAACTCCTTGTTTGTTTTGGATTACTGCAACCTTGTAAGAAGATGAGGTGCATAGTAGAGGCGAAATAAAAATGAAGGAAGATAAAAGATCCCATAGTGGTGGGGGAGAAGAATTGGCGATTGTAGATGGTTTTGCATGGGTGCAAGTAGAAAACTCTTTGAGTCCCATCACAAGAAATGTTAGAAGGAGATGGACTTTCCCCTATTTTGAACCACCCCCCTTGTTCATTTGTAATCAAGAAAAAATAACAATAGATAGTAAGGATATTGGACTAGGATAAAGAGAAGAAGGAGATAGAGGAGAAGAAGGAAAATTCAGTGCTACTTCACTTAGAAGGATATTCGTATTGAGGAGTTTGACACCCAAAAGTCATATAGGAGGATTTAGTTCGAGGTTGATGATGGTGAATCAGGATAGCACACTTAGGATATCCATGTTCCATGGAATAGATAAGGATGATTTCAAACAACAATGGTTCATGTGTGAAGCAATATGGTCTGTGAAGAGGATCACAGACGAAGCAAAAAATATTACGTAGCTAGAAACCACGTTCATAAACAAATCCTTGATGTGGTACATGAAGTGCAAGGCCACTTCTCCTGTAGGAAAGAGGAGGTCTTTGACATAGATCAAGAGGGATTTACTAAAGGAATTTCAAAATCCCAAGTCTGAATCTCAATGTATTACTGAGATCAAGTAGATTAAGCAACAACAAGGAGAAACAAGATGGGATTGTGACTAGTGGTTTAAGATTATGTTGGATAGGTTGACATTCTAGATTCAGGATGTACATCATAGAGAGTGGTTTGTTGTGGGGTTTATTCCCCATATCTGAGTCTCACTCACCCAAAAAAAGGTGATGACTCAAGCAGATGCAGTAGAAATTGCAATGTTCCTGGACGCTACACTAGGAAGGGAACATACATCGGCAGGATTGGCGTAGGTTCAGTCGCAACTATCCAATCTGATGATGTATTTGCAATATATGGGAAATATCAAAGTTGTGCACGAGCACATATGGTGTTAAGCCATAATATTGGCTCATTACCCCTTAATTGGGGCATATTATATTAGTAATGTTATTTTATTTATGTCGGTTTTAGGCCATTAGTTGTAATTATACCTCCTAGTCTCCTATATATACCAAGGAGACATTTTCATTTTGAATCATCTTGTACTTGAACATTTAAGTGGGGTAAAAGGAGGTTTCCCCCTCGAAGAGGCTTATTATTTGAAATTATCTCTTTTTCAAGGCATTGTGTACTTTTCCTGAGGTTGTTCTATGCTATATTGATGTTTGGTTCTTAACATATGGTGTACCACGTGTTACTCTGAAGGGAATTGTAGGGATGAGTGCCCTGTACTTGAGGATAATTTAGAAGATTGAAAATGGAGAATAGCTTAAGGCCAAAGTCTGAAGGACTTGGTCCTAGTGTCAGTCTCATGATAAGGTAAAGGGGTCAATTAGAGGCACGAAGGGCCTAGAAGTAACCAAACCCTCAAACATTGTGTTTGAACAAGCCCCTGTGTAGAAGAATATAGAGGAAGGTGATAAAGAGTGATTAAGCCTGTGGTTTCAAACTGTGGTCACATGGAAAGTGGTTTGAAGGAAGCGCCTGTGCAAAATTTGAATTATGTACCAGTTAAAGGGGTTGTGGAATATTTCGACAATATCCTATTTCAAAACAAAACAAAAGGGGTTGAAAGTGACTTTTCAAGAAGCCCTAACTTTCAACTTGGAGATCGGATTGGGGCATGGGAATAATCATCAGAAATATTACTCAGAGAAGAATAACATAGAATCATTATAATTTGGAGAATGACGATATATTTCTTCATGAATTAAGCATAAAAAGTACATGTAGCATTAATTAGTAGATTTCTATAACATGTATAATTCTAACAAAAATGGTTGCTTGCAAATTTGGTAGTATTAGAGATTTAATTGGATCAATTCCAGTCTAGGATTGGATATCATAGTCATGGAAGCATGAAAGAGATTGTAGAATATGGTTGGGGCAAAAAATAACTACAGGAAAAGTAATGAAAAGTGGATAAAGAAATCAAGAATAGTGGAACAAAAGTATTAGTAAACAACTACAGGATCTAAATGAATTGCAAATACAAAAGAAAGAATCCCCACATAAGACATGAAGCTAGAAGGTGAATGATGTTAGTAATGGGAATAGAAAGGAAAAGTGTGATATCCTAGCATTGAAAGAAGAGAGGTGTAGACAGTTGAAAAGTTCAAGTGTGAAAGAAGTAGTCTAATGGACAACTAGGAGTAATAGTATTTGATTCAAGAATGGTGTGGTAGTAGAGTGATGAAATGTTTGAGATACTTCATTCCAGAGTGTTGGAATGTTTCATAAAGGTAAAGTTGGATATGACTACCCAAAAGGAGTTGTTTCAAATTGAGCACATTGGTTAGATTGCAGAATGGCCAAGTGAAACTTGGCTGAAAAGTATTTAGACCAGGGAACAATAGTGCAGATGAGCAGAATGGGAGCACACAAGGCAAAAAGGATCTAAAGGAATTCAAGGACAACTAACTACAACATAAAGAAATAAATAAATAAGTGAATTGAAACAAAAATCCACTAGAGTACATGAGGCATACAATGAAGTTAAAATGCATATGCATTAGTAGGCATGCTGACAGTGAATGCTTGGTGCATATGGATGTGTAATTGTCCATATGCACATGCTTGGATATGAATATAACATGCTTGTGAACTTAGAATAATATGTTATTATGAAATAATGATGCTATGGAAATTGAGTATGACTAATGATAGATTATGTATTCAAGAAAAATGATATAACATGGTTAAAGATGTGGATGTTTTTGTTGCTTATGATTTCCATCTATGTGAAGACCCATGAGAGTGGTAGGAATGGTGATCAAAATGATGAAGGGGGAAGTTCATGAGCTTCTACAAATACGAGTTGATCAAGTAGCATCAAGTAGGTTGATAAAAACCATCCAAGTATGAATTTGTTGCTTCTATGTTGAAGGGAATTGAGGTAATAAATTCCCTCAGTTAATTTTTCAATATTTGAATCAATATGTAATGGCTAAGACCTAGAGTATCTAGTTGTTATTGATGCTAGAATGCATTTAGATAGATTGTCAATTGTATATTGTGTTATGATTGGTTATGGGATCATAATCGGGTTAATTCAGGAGACATACTCCTTCTATAACAATGAATATCCATAGATATAGTCATGTGTGAGACCATAATATGGTTGGATATAGAAGGGCTATAGTGCTATGTGAGTGATCAATGGTATCTACTATATATCTGATGTTTGGATTGCAACCTCTTTGCCCAAACTAAAGAGCACTTAAGAATTATATTCTTGGTGTTTTGTTTGGGTTGAAAAGGAAGGTATCCAAATAGTCAGACAAGCAGTAGGAAGTGTGTGGATGATGTGTTGAGGCATTGGCTAGACCTTCCAACTCATCGTGGTGGAATGCATAACATAGTTATGTGGTATTGTGTAGTCAATGCATGGATGAATTGTGTAGTTGTGTCCATGGGTATTGGCACATCGATTGTTATTTTATTTAGTAATTAATTGTTGCATTATTAAAAGCATGTGGTGTTGAAAATACATAATGATGGATAGTTTCATTATATTTAATATGAATACTAGTTGAAGGTGATTGGATTTTGTTTGTTACAATTCTAAGAATACTTTTTGGAACAATTAAAAATGTTACAAGTGGTATTACAGGAATTATTGAATGAATTTGGGTGAATGCATGTATATATTATATAAAATAGAAATGATTATGATAACAATTGAAATGATGTGAGTATTGATAACTCGTGAAGTTGAAAACACTTCAGGAATTGTTAGATATTGCAACAAAAAAGTTGCAAGTTAAAGTAGTTACATAATGATAAATTATGGAAAAGCTATGTCAAGGGAACAGAGTGATAGAAATATTAGCGAATAGAAGAAAGAAAATATTGGTTGATAATACATGTGTAAATAATTATGGGTTCATTCAAGTTAATAGTTGGATTAATGGAAGTGATTGAATTGTTGTTGTAAACAATTCTGAGATTACTTTGTGAATTTTTGTAATTGTTGCCATGGAAATATACATATGCATGATACTAACAACTTGTTTGGTTGAGTGAAGGTTGAGGAAAATTGCAGGTAGGATGGTCTTGGATATGGAAGGGATGTAATCCCAAAAGGAAGACTGATATCTACAGCTGCAAAATCCAAACATTATGAGCAGAAGAATTCATGCCTGGAAATTTTATTTTCCTATATAAAACTGATTTGAGAAATTAATAGTTACAAATTGTTACATGATTATGCTAACAATTGTTTTGGTTGATTGAAGGTTGAGAAAATTACAAGAATAATGGTATTGGGTATGGAATTTTTGTAATCCATAAAAAAAATTGATGCGTGCAACTGCAAGAGCCAAACAAATTATGAGTTGTAAGCTCATGCTTGGAAAATTTGTTTTCCTGTATAAAACATATTTTACATTTATGATTCAAATTGTTATAAAAATATCTCATGATCACTGTATTTTTATAATACAAATGAGATGTTGGTTATTGAAGTTGGAAGCTCACGAAAAAGAACACCAAAAGGAAATCGAGCTCAGTTATGAAGGAATGGAATGAACAAAGACCAGGGGACTTGTTGCAGCTGGAGTTCTGGAATCCTCAACTCTGAAACTTCCTATCCAAGTGCATTGGAGCCCTGGATAGAAGTGGAACAACCTAAGGGATTGCATGGAAAATAAAGGGGTTCATTTCTTTGGGTTGTGCAGGCTGAGAGGGAAGGAGAGCTTGTTGGTTGGAACTGCCGCCAGAAATATAAATTCTGAAGATCATTATACATGTTTTGGGTCGGAATGCCTATGTATACATGTTTAATTTTAGGCCAAATTGCCTATGTATATAATATTTGGTTGGGTTGCATGTGTGGATTAAGGCCAAAGATCCTAGATTTGTAATGTTAATAACATTGGAATGGTGGTGTGCACTGAGGACAGTGCCAAAATAAGGGGAGGGGGATGTAACACCATGGTTTTAACCCTTATGAACTAGATTGTATTATGTAATTGTGCCTTAGGTTGGTGAGCCTATAAAGTTGAAAAGGGGTCAGAGTGCCTAGGATATGTAATACATATATACATTAATAAATAAAAATACATCATTGGCTACAAGACAGATAAGGACAAAAGAGATAGGGGGCTATGATTCCACAAGAGAGGGGGCTTAAGGGACTAAGTATTTTTATTATATTTTATTTACCCATAATTGATTTTATGGAGAAAAGTGGTTACATGAGCTTCTTGGGAGGAATGCCATGTGGTTCTTATTTTCATGTAATTATATAAACATCCCTTGTGGGTTGTTTTAGGGTTTGTTCTGGGTTCACTTGTTCTTATTCATTTTTTGTTACACCCTCCTCACTCTTGTTAAATTTGTGTTCTCTTGGGGGGAGTATGGAAATGAATGGTTGGAGGAGGAAATCCATTTATAGTTGGTTGTAACAAATTATTGATCAATCCAGGAGGGAATGGATGCCTCAGTGCATGAGATTGATGGCAGTTCAGAAAGAATTGTCCACATCTGAGTATCCTTGGAGTTTCCAGCAGGGAGATTTCCTTACTAGTAGCACTAGAGCCCTGAAGAGAAATGGAATAGCCTCAGGGACTGTATGGAAGAGAAAGGTGTTCATTTCTTTTGGTTTTGCAATCTGAGGGGGAAAGAGAGCTGGAAATTTGGATTTGTTGTGTGGTTGGGAAACTTGAGAACTAGTTAGCCAACTGTTGTGTTTTTCAGATTTGGCCTAGGACCCATCCTTTTGGATTCATAGCTCTGGATCGAGGGTGAACTACTATTGAGAGTAAATGAACAACAATGTTTATGGTTTGGAGAAACGTCCTTGGTCTGCTTCCAGTTGGTGATTTTTTACTCGCAAAGATAAGTGCTCTCTGTGTTTTATGTATAATGTATATTATGTTGTGTGTTTAATTATCTCTGAAATATGTATTTATAATGTGCCTATATGATGGTTATTGTTGTGCATGGCACGTTGTTTAACTCTTTTATGTTTTAGCATGGATATTGATTAATGTATGTGGTTCTTGCATGATTGATTCGGATTAAATGTTATTAGAATTTCAGATCAGTTTAGAAGCAAATTTTTGGAGTAGTGTGGTCAGCCTGTGGGTGGTTGGGTACGTTACAGATTAGCGTGGCCAGCCTGTGGTTGGTTGGGTACATTACATATTAGCATTCTCGGCGTGTGGGTGGCTGGGTATGTTACATTCCAATCAATCTCGGATTTCTAATTTGCCGACCGGTACAAAGGCATTGAAGAACACTAGGAACACATTTATTTTTGTGAACGACGTTGGAATTCCAAGAATATTCCTAGAGCCAAATGCATCCATTAGTTTGTCCACACTATGGATATGGTTCCCATGAGATAGTATATTCAAGAGGAAAATTGGTGATTGGACCGATATGAGCTCTCACTTTTTCTTAAAATTCAGCTTCACAGCAGAATATTTGGCTCAAAGAGAAGATCTCCTCTGGATTAATTATTTTATATTTCATCGACAACCAAAGGAAGTTATATCCAGCGTAGTATTCTCATATCACTGGCCCATAGAAAAAATGAAATAGGTTGTCCATTGTTGGAAGATTTATGTTGATAATATTGATGATGATGACCTACGAGGAATCCAGATCAAATAATTTGAAGGAGATCACGCACTAAAAGGTAAGGCAGTGAATATGGCTACACTAGACTATAATGGCCTGATTAAAACTAAGAAACATAATATTGACACTGAGGAACCGCCCAAAATGGCCATCATTGGAGATGATTGGGATAAGGAGATGGTTACTCCAGTGGATGAACTACTTAAATAATATGAGGAATTATTTCCCCACAACTTTTCTGAAATGAAGGGTATTTTAGGATCATTGGGAGCTATGAAAATTTGGCTAAATTTGTATGCCAAATTGATCAAGAGGAGGCCTTATCAATTAAATACAAAATATAAGGAAAATGTGCAAAAATAATTTGATCGGATGTTTAATGTTGGAATCATTTTTCTTGTGAAGGAGTTTGATTGGATTAGTCCTATGGTTGTGAAACCTAAGAAGACCAGTGATATTTGTATCAGTTTAGATATGAGAAGTCTCAACACGTCTTGTGTCCATGACACTTTTCCTACCCCTTTCATAAATGAGGCACTGGAAAATGTTGGCAGTCGAAAAGCCTACTCTTTTACAAATGGTTTTTTAGGGTATATGTGACACATCAAAATACCACACTTAAGTGTCGCACCCTAAGTGTTGCAAAGTGTCGTATGCACCTTGTTAAGTGTCGTGTGCACTTTGTCAAGTGTTGTATGCACATTAATAAGTGCCACATGCACTTTTCCAAGTGTCACAACTCGTTAACACCATGAAAAACATTTTCCATGATCCCTAAGTCATATTGGAGGAAGAAACCCATCATTTCAAGGTCATAAACATGTTTTTTTACCTGGAAATTCAACCATATTTTGGGAATTTATAAAGGGTGGTTCCCTCATGTCCATGTATAGGAAGCATCAGTGCTCCCATTTCCATATTAAGGGAGCTCCACTGGCGCCCTGTCTCTAACTTAGGGGAGCGCCACTTTGGTTAAAGGGAAATATGGAGAATCCCACCTTTTTCTAAGGGACAGATCTGAAGAGATGAGGTTGGTTTTACTCGAATAATATTCTATGGATATATATTAGGATAAAATCCAAAATCATAGAGACATATCCTCAACCACTTCCCTAATTGTCCCATGGTGGTTGAGCCTCCCAATTCCATAAATTTGGTTGAGCCTCCCAATTCTATAAATTTAAGGCATTTCCAAGGTAACGGGGGGAAGATTTAAGATGTCAAAACTTTGATCCTGAGAGAGGGAAATCCATTGAAGTATCATCATTTTGATCTCAAGAATTTCGTGCAAGGCCTGGATGAGGAGATCTTCGAGAATATTGGTGCAATGTCAAACTTGATTTGTAAGCACCTTATTTTGGATTTCCACTTAATATCAACTTGGACTATTCCTTTCATTATGTTGTTTATGATAATGTCTATGCTTAAGTAAAATCATGTATAGATAGATATGTTTTATTTAATCACATAGACTAGGAGAAAGGATTTCTTTGTTATTCATCATAGGTCCCGACTAGTGCTAAGGAGCTTAGAGATCAAACCTAAATCTTAGAGAAATGAGGACAAACATCTAAACAAGGTACATCACAATCTTTCTCTTTCTCATTTTGATTAGTATTGAACTAGATCTATAAGGAAAGTAGAAACCATTTGTTTACTTCTATATTTGGACCAAAGAATGGGTCTTGTACCAAATGGGATCTTAACATGTCTGCAGGGTAAGATTTATCATAACAGTATCATCARGTTTAGATCGCRGRRGAAGATCAATCCAAAACTAGTTTTGAGACTGAGTGGGAGTTCTTTGTGTACATTATGATGCCTTTTGTCTTAACTAATGCCCCCATGGTATTTTCCYAGATAGTGGTCTCATATTTCAAGGAATTTATCCACAAGTTTCTTGAATTTTATTTGGATTATTYGACCATGTTCAGTGTTTTGAAGGAACACATGCAATCACTTCAATTGATGTTGGACCAATGCCACCAGCTCCATATTTCATGAAATTTGAATAAGTGCCTCTTTTTTACACCATTTGGCACATTGTTGGATCATGTCGTGTGCAAGGATGCATTGTTGGTAGATCAAGCTAAGATCGTTTCCATCTTGGATATCGTGGCCCCTACTTTGGTCCGTGAGTTGTGTGTGGCATTGGGTCATACAGGATATTACTGAAAGTTTATTCAGAATTATGCCAAAATTGTTGCCCCGTTGGAAAAGTTGTTATGCAATGATAATAAGTACAATTGGACATCAGAATTCCAGGTAGCTCTGGACACTCTCAAGGAAAAACATGTCACTGTGTTGATCTTATTTTCCCCCTATTGGTCTAAGATATTTAATGTCTATGTAGATGTCTCATCTATCGCGTTGGGAAAAATTCATGCATGGTCGGGTGAAGGAAATATTGGTCATCCGGTATATTTTTCCAATCGCAAGCTTCTCTATAAAAAAAGGAATTATATTTCAACATAGTGTGAGGGCTTCTCCATGTTATATGCATTGCAGAAGTTTCACCATTACTTGTTGGGGACCCATTTAAAATTATTTACACATCACTCCATACTCCAATATTTGGTCAACAAGACAGTATTAGGAGGGATAATATGTCATTGGTTGTTTCTCTTCCAAGAGTTTGAGTTTGAATTTTTTGTCAAGCTGAGTAAGTACAATGTTGGACCAGATCACCTATCATGACTGGAAATTGGCGAAACTAGTCAAAGCCTAGATGACGAACTCTTGTATGCGTAATTCTTCCACATTGAAGCAGCTCTTAATAAATTGATCGAGATCAATGAATTTCTCATGTTAGGACAGGGTCCACCAAGGTATACCTAGGCTCATCATTGTCAACTGGTGACCCGTAGTGAAAATTATCAGTTGATTGTTGGGAAATTGTATAAGTTGGGCGTAGATGGGATAATATTCTAGTGTGTGTTAGAACATGAATGGGACCCCATTCTATATTAATCACATGAGGGTATTGTGGGAGGAAACAATGTAGGTAAGGATACAATGTGGAAGGCTTTGTGTGTTAGGCTTTGGTGGCCCTCACTCTTTTCATATGCCAAGGACTATTGTAAGCACTGCGATGTGTGTCAACGAATTGGAAATCCTTGTCAGAGATATGAGCTTTTTTTTCTAGTGACCGTGTTAGAGTCATTCAACAAATGGGAAATATATTTTGTGGGCCCATCAATCCCATTGTGCATCGCATAGTTTCATGCTACATTATTACTGTGACCGAACATCTAACAAGATTGGCCGAAGTTGCACCAATTAAATAGTGTACAAACAAAAACAGCAACGCAATTCATTTTTGAGAATGTGATTACCAGATTTGGTTGTTCAAGGGTGATGATGAGCGATCAGGGCTCGCATTTTTTGAATGAGACCATTCAGAAACTCACTCAGGAATTAAGGATCCATCACGAAAAGAGCACTCCCTATCACCCTCAAGATAATGATACAGTTGAATCTTTTAATAAAATTTTAGAGCATGCTTTAACCAAAGTTTGTAATGTGCAACATGATGAGTAGGATTAGAGGATCCCCATAGTATTATGGGCCTATCAGATAAATTGAAAAAGATTGAAAAAGAATACACCATTTAGGTTGGTCTATGGTAAAGAAGCAGTCATCCAACTAGAATTTGTTGTCACTAGCCTTCAGGTTTCCCTAGCAACCCAGATGAACAGTCCCATAAACTCAGGTTAGATGAGCTCATGGAGCTAGAGGAGGACTGTATGATGGAAGGATTCATCCAGGTGGTCAATAAAGAGTGACAAAATTCATGGAATGATCACAACATCCGCCAGAAACTCCTCCATCCTCGATCTTTATTTTTGGTGTATGACAACAAATATTTACAACACCCTGGCAAGCTACATATACATTGGTTGGGTCCTTTCTGGATAGTCTACATCATTGAATCATGTTCTACCAAGATGGAAACATGACAAGGATAGTCTCTTAAGGGACTTATTAATGGCAACAGATTGAAGATGAACTACGTCCCATGGGAGTCAACCATCACTTAGCTCCCTATCTCAGTCATGTAGTTCTGTAGAGCAAGTGTAGCGTAGAATGTACAACATGTGCAAGAATATATGTTTGGCATAATTTTCCTCTTTGGAAGTATAGAGTACACCCTAGTCACATATACCGATTGGATGGAATGACATTTTTACATATTTCCAATATTTCCCAACTCAGGTTGAGTTTCATCACAATATGTTTCATTGAAAGGTTAAGCAATCTAATTTGGTAATCTCACACATGAAATAGGTACATGTTAGGACCACACAATGTACCCTTTTTGCCCATACTTTTTGCCATTGTTATACCCTTCATCACCTGTATTTAGACTTATACTATCAGTTCACCTAATCATTCCAAGGTACACAACGCCCTTTCTCATTACTACACGTTTAATCTGTTTTGCATGATATTTTACATCACTCTCGTACTTAACCATTGATTAGAAGTGCATAAGTGTCTATATCTGCAGAATAGTATTCAAGACCGATGCTGAAACACAGAACTGTCCAAAGTCACTGATGTTGAAACACGGAAGCTACTACACAGTCCGAGGACGCACATGTTGAAACACGGAGCTGCTACACAGTCCGAGGATGCATATGCCGAAACACGAAGCAGCTACATCGTTCGAGGAGGCAGATGTTGAAACACGGAGCTGTCACTCAGTTCAGAAATGCAGATGCTGAGACACAGTGGAGACCGCCACGATGCTGAAACACGAGCCCTGACAGTTAGCAGTCAAGGCCGACACAGTCACAGGGCACAATTCACGTGGCTGAACAGCCCGTGAATTGCGATGCTGAAACAGCATCAGCAGCTATGAGAGAAGTTGTTACACCAGCCGTAACAGCA
>JASDQU010736392.1:151072-161912 GCA_032191745.1 Picea mariana | reverse complement strand
CAAGATAGTTGTTCTTTCCCATTGCAATGATACTTTAAAATGTAATCCAGGATTCTTAAGTTGAACTATAAGGAATTGCAATTAGGGAGATTTCTTTCCTGTGATTTAATTCAGATCTTCAGTTCACTTCAGCAAGTATAGATAGAATGATTTCTTTACTACAACACTAAGTGCTTTTGGAATTGAGCGTATACAGTGCGTGGCTATCTTTGAAACAAAAGACTTCCCTGGGTTGATAATTTATGTTTCACTTGGTTTTTTGAAATTAATTAAGAAATTATAGTGACCAACAATACACAGTCGGTTATGACACCACATTTCACAAGGAATATAACTAGTATGACAGATCTAAAATTTGATATCCCCATTGTTGATGCTTCCACACAACTTTCTAAATATTCTCCAATCCATCACCTCCATTAGACCTTTCTATCATCCTAGATTTCCCTTTCCCCCAGCCTCTATTATATATATACCACCTCCCCTAGGCTCTCATTAGAGAAATTTTTCATGCCCCACTCTCTCCCACCCCCATATGTGACTTCCTCGATCATTCACTTGGAAATTTCCCCCATTCACCCGTCCTCATCCATTTTCTCAGTTCTCTTTCCAGCTTTCCATTCATGGCATGTCTTAGCATACTGAAAATACGTTGTCCCTCCAAATTTGTTCAACATAATCGAGAACCCATGGTTCATTTTTCAAGCAGATTAATAGTTTTTCATCAACTACTCAGTAGAGGTCCCATCCCCTTCATCCCTGGAAATACATAGCCCAGGTCCACACATTTCCCTGAACGGTGCTCCATACTTATGGTAGTTCACTAGCTCTCTAAGCCTGAAGTTGGTTGGATTTTCACCATGGATAATCACCTTTGTTGACGTGGATAGCCTAAAGTTGTGGGATCTTTTTTCCACCAAGCTAGGAGGACCCTGTCTTTTTCCTTGTCTTAACAAAACAAAAATACAAGCAGAGGATGATGCTCTCTCTTGAGGGAGATGAAGTTTCTTTTTTTCATACAACAGGGTGGTGTCTGAATGGTGTTCTTTATAGAGAACCCTCATTCATCACAACACACACCATCGAAGGGGAAGATTTTACTCTCTAGCCACATGAACTCCACTGGCATGTTTGAATCAGTCCTATATTAGTGTCAAGTTGCAGGTTACAACTACAGCTCGAATAGATGATTTTCTCTTACTCAAACTTGGCTGCAACCACATATCGGTTTGAGACTTTGTTTTGGTAATGATGACTTTCTCTTACTCAAGATATTCTAATCTATTGTGATGGTCATTCCATGGTGCAATTGGCTCRGGGATGAGCCAAGTAATAATGGTGGGGGCCTATTGGCACCCAAAGTTTTGGGTTTATCTCGTGCACATGCACAAGTGAAATTGTGTGTGTCCACTCCATTTTTGTGTGTKCCCAAGMTAATGCATGAGGAATGAGCGTCAGATCAAATTTTTGTATTGCACACTAAGTCAAAAGTATACCAAATACATGTTGGTCTGATTTTTTAGAAGTGCACTAGAAATCAAGAAGACGCACATCAGAATCAAGAAAGGAATCATCGGGAAATATCCCAAAATGATTACTGCCACATAAGGGAATGTGGAGATGACAAAAGATGAGTTGGCAAGGTAGTTAATATTTTCCCAATTCCAGAAAGGATACGTGGATGCAGGCAGGTTTCTTAGAGGATTCATTGTTGTGTTGTTGAGATCACTCTAAGCCTTTTTAGTATTGTAATATTGTAATGCTTCTGACTATAAGTTTGATCGTGTCATATGTCTAGGGTCTGAAAGGATGTGCATGGCACAATAGATTGTATCCCTAGGGAATTATCTAAAGGGGATATGAGACTCTGTTTCTATCAAGTGTGTTTTTCTTAATGTATTTATGTGTTTAATGGAATGGAAAGAATGATAAAGTTGCAACAATTATGATCTATCATGTGTCATGTTATCACACAAGTTGTAGGTTGGAAAAATCCTGACCCAACCACAAATTGGTGACAACTTGGAGAGAACCTACCCACTGTCACCTTAGGCAGGTGTTCCCGTCACTTTATAGGTGAGGTAGTCACCCCAAGGGGGGAATCCCAGTGACCCTAAGGGTGATTGAGATGAAAAATGATAAGTGTGGATGGATATCCCTAAGGGTCAATTCTAAATGGTAGAAGGATCTTGAAAAAGGGTCTTGGGAAATGTTAAGGGTTCCAAAATGAGTTGAGTGACCTGCCGAGAGTAAAGTACATACCTAAGACACAATGAAAACCAAGGATACTTGTAATATGTTAGTTGCACAAACAAGTTAATCGTGTTGTCCCTATTTGAAKAAAAAATAAATTATATATATCATCTCATTGAAGATAGTAAAAGGTAGCAAAATAAGTGCTAAAAGTATGATTGAATAAGAAAGAGACAAGCTAGTGAAAGCTAGCTCAAATCAACAATGATAAAGCAATACTCGAGAAAAAAAAAAGCAAGGAWGAAACAAAATCTTGTTGTAGTGATATTTATTAGCCTTATGGCTGTAGAAAACCAATTATTATATCAGAAAAAACAGCCACTGAAAACCACTTCTAAGTAGATCAACAAGTTCATTAGGGTTAGTAGAGAGTTAGGGAAAAGTTAGGGGTTAATCTTAGGGTTGGTTTAGAAGTTATTAGGGGTTAAAGGGTTAGTTTTCTATAGACCTAATGGTTGTATAAGTTATTTTGTAATAGAAGCAAGAATTTTTGGTTGAAATAGGACGCCTAAATGAGGCAAGAGATCCAAAGGCTCAAGGAACAACTTCTCGAAGAGACAACTTCAAAACTTGAAAATTTCACGTTTACCAAGTCAGTAATTTATTTCTCCAATGCAACAAATAATGACTACTATGTATTTAATTATTGGGTTAATGGATTCAAGCATAGAAAGAGCTAGAGGTATTACCTCCTTGGGGGTGTAAATCCTCTTACTCCCCAAGGCGGGTATCCCTAGCTAGGGTTTAGGCTAAGAGAGTGTATGCACTTATAATTATCTTAGAAAACCATTGTTAAACCAATAAAATTTAAGCATAAAGTGATGGAGACTAAGGTGGAGGTGCATTCCATTATACTTCCCACCTAGCTATAGAAAAATAACCTTGTCTTGAACATAAATGATAATACAATGCAAACAATCCTTACCAATTCAAGGAAAATTCTAAGATAAACCACCACAATAGAAAAGAAGATCCTTCCAAGGCTATTGCATCACTTCCATCAACCAATAAACAAGAACATATCCACACACAAGAGTACAGGAGAGAAACTAGCCAAAGATAGAAAAAATTGTAGTCCAATACTTCTCACAATGGGAGAGTTATGAATCAAAATGAGATCGTATGATCTCTATTTATACAAAATGTCACTAACATAGTTTGTCCAAATTAGCAAGGGTAAAACATAAGATAAGGGGTACACAACCCTTTTCTTACCCCTTGAAAAAAAAAAATATTAAACGATTCATCTTATTTTTATGTTTTGCACAAAAGAAAACCCTAAAATAAGACGTCAGCCTTCTAGGGTGACATTTTGGCACTTTTAGGTCAAACGTTGAGTTGGAGATGATAGAGGTGGGCCTACAAAGGCCATGTGTCTCTAATCCAACCTTGTATTCCATTATCCAAGGGTTTCTTCCTTCAAAACATTCCATGTGTACTCATCACCACCTCAAGCCCCTTAAGCATGACGTCAAGCCTCCAAAAGATGACGTTTTGCCTCTCCTAGGAAAAATGGTTGGCATGTGAGGGATAATTCATGTCTCTAAAGTCATATTCTAGGACTGCAAAGGTACATCTCTCTCATCCAGCATGCGGGCCCTTGGAATCCAACCTGTGGGATTCAAGCCCCATGGAAGCCCAAGCTAGGCTTGTTCCTCCAAAACTATCAACCAACTAGGTCCTGCGAAGAAAAATAAGAATGCCCTCCAAGGATATCAAGTCAAAATATCATGATGAGTAAATCAAATCAATAAATGAGCCACCTAATCATGTGCATCAAACATTACCCTTTCAAACAAGTAAGTGCTCAAAGACACTATGCGACTTGTCAAGATTGGATATGGCAGGGTTGACGAGGTGTCTTGTTATAGATAGGGTTGTAGGTTGGTAAAAGCCCAACCCAACCACAAAATCAAGTGCTACAACTAAGGAACACTAAACCCAATGTCACATCGATGTAGGTCCCGCAATTCAATGGTGACTAGGTCACTCTAGGGAGGCGATCCCAGTGACCCTAGGGGGAATGAGACAAAGATGGATGAGTATGGAAAGGAATTACCTAGAGGTCAAGTCTAAATGTTATGAAAGTATTTGAATGAGTTCTTTAGAAGTTCCAAGGGTTTCCAAGTATGTTGAGTAACCTACAAATGGTAAAATACTTTCCCGAGACACAAGAAAAACAAGCATGTGTTGCACTATAATCAAGTGGACAAGAAAGTTAAGATTTTTGTCCCTAATAGAAGCTGTTAGTAAAAATTTATATCAGAAATAAAATGTAATTTCAATCTGCAAAATAAATTCTAGATATCAAGTAGAAAATGAAAGATAAATACTAGTTAAAGACTAGCTAAACTCGAGATGAAAGACCAAGATCTTAGCATGAAACATAAGGTTGTTCTAAACACTTGTCTACATCAAATTATATCATACTTATGGCTGTAATATTAAATGTATTATAGAAACAAATAATCCAATTAAAACCCCTCAAACTTTTCCAAAAAGTGTGCTAGACCAAGAAGAATAAGTGTGCAAAATTTGAGCAAAATCCAATGGTTGATAAGAGAGTTATTCAAGAAAATGAGTGAGGGTTTTTTCAGCCCTAATGACTAAATATTTAATTTTATAACAGAATAAACAAGTGTCCCCTTGATGGGGACACCCTAGTGGCTGTGAGGTTCCCAAGGCACAAGGAATACAATCCACTTTGCAAGAAGTAAAAATGACCAAAAATCATGTTTCCCAATGCAATATTTTATTTCTCAAATGCAAGATTAGTGCCTTTAGTTATGGGTTAATGGGTTCAAGAATAAATATCTAGGGTTACTAAATCCTTGATGGTATAAACCCTCTTACTTCCCAAGGCAAGTAACCTAGCTAGGGTTTGAAGATGAAGGGTGTAAATCCTCGTACTTCCTCAACCAAACCCTTGCAACATCAATAATCTCCAGCATAAAAATGATGAAGACTAGAGTGGGGGTATAAATCCTTATACTTCACACATATTTCCTAGAAAAATAACCTTGACTTGAAACAAATGATATCATGAAAGTAAAAGACCATACCAATTTCAAGGAAAATGCTAAGACAATCCACCATAAGAGAAAAAGATAAGACTTCCAAGGCTAGTGCTACACTTCCATCAACCATTCACCAAAAGATGGCCATAAACAAGAGCATAAAAGACACAATTTTCCAAAGGTAGCAAAAATTTCAAACCAATGTCTTCTCACAAGAGGGAGAGTTATGATTCCAAATGAGATCTTAATATCTCTATTTATACAAAACATTGCTAACATAGTTTGTCCACATAATATTAGGGAAAACACAAGATTAGGGGTCAACAAACATAATCTTGCCCCTTTACACAAACAATGTTATTTAATTCATTCTAATTTTCACTTTTGCACAAATAAAACCCTAAAATGGGTGTGGTGACTTCCCTTTAGGGGACGTTTTGTCTTCTTGATCAAGTCATTGGGGTAGTTACATCATGGTTAGGCCTCCAAATGCCACATGTCTTCAATCCATGTCCTCTCTCCCATGATCAATGCCTTCCTTCACCCAAATGTCCACTCATCCATGTCTCACCACCAAACCCTAGCCCCCAAGAAGACACCAAGCCTCTAAGGGTGTCATTTTTCCTCTCCTAGGAAAATTGTTTGGCATACGAGGGGTGGGCTAGGTCTTCCTCGTCATCGTCTAGGTCTCCAAAGATTCATCTCTGTGATCTAGCATGTGGACCCATGCCATCCAACCCGTGGGCTTGCAGCCCCAAGGAATCCCAAGATAGGCTTGTTCTTCCAAAACTGTCCACCAACTAGGTCATACAAAGACAAATAAGCACGCCCTCCAAGGATCTCAAGTCATAACATCATGATAAGTGAATCCAATCAATAAATAAGCCACCTAAGAATGTGCATGAAATATCACTATATCAAACAGTTAATTTTTTAAAGACATTATGCGACTTGTCAAACTTGAATGCGAGAGGGTTGATGAGGTGTCTTATTGAGTAGATGTTTCCCTAGGTCAAGGAAAGTTTCCAAGAGATCCCTCTCTAAGCCATGTAAAGTGGGTGAGGTGGTTGGGGTCAAGACTCAATGGGCATAGGGATCATGACATACAAGAGGTCATAGTGTGTGGTACCTATGTCCACAATGCACTTTTTCCAAGCCCATTATTTTCCATTCATTTATTGTTTCATAATTTTAAGGAAAGGTTGAAATCCACTGCCATGGCATGGTGTCCAGATAATGTCAATGTCACCCACAAACACCTAGTGGAAATGATAAGGTTGGATCATGATGAGACCCCATTTCTCTCAACCATGCAACTGAGAGCCATTACCATGCCTTAGTAACCAGATGATGGTAATGTCATACCACTAGATATCCATGGACATCATAGGTCAGCTCATGATGAGACCTCATATCCTTCAAATAACCTTTTAAGAATTTTTAATCATATTTCATTATGGGTCCCCCTTTACTCAAATATAAGTGTTTCATTGCTTTATTGGAAGATCTGTGGGTGAAGCATCTATAAGGTTTATACATAGGATTTTATATTTTACCCAACATCAATCCCTCTGGGTCGTCATGTAATAGACCTCAAAACTGTCAAATAAAAAAAAAAAATTATTTCTCTATACATTCACCTTTGAATGGGTTCGTCATTAAAAAAGAGGGGTCCTGGCTATCATTGATTAGATTCGCTACCCAATTTAATCCTTGAAACATTATTTCAAGTTGTGCTTACTCCACACTTCATCACTCACTTATCATCCTACAGACTATGTTTACTTTCATACCAACATAAAAATGATATATCCATATAGTTTTTCTTACCGCTAAGAAGGAATTTGGGACTTAGTCCTATGCGTAGCCTTAACCACTTGATCAAAGGAGTCATGTAAGAAAAATAAAGGTAAAGGGGCAGGTTATACCCCTCTGCGCAAACATTTGGAATAATAAGGAAGTGGTTGGGGGTAAATACTTTCCAGTTTAATATTGATGTAACGATTATTTGAAAACCAACGGCCCGTGCTATCTGTTCATTGACTCCACCTGTCTCATATGGAATTTCAACTAAAGATTACCTTAATGAGGTTGGTGTTAGTTAGGTTAAAACTTACCTTAAACGCGTAGGTGCTTCTTCATTTGTAACCCATTAATTGGACTGGTAGGAACAATTCATTCGAGAGTTAAAACCCTGACCCGGCCATTAATGGACCCTGATGTGTGCGAGATACTTGACCCTTCATCCATTGTGTATGTGCCAAGTTCCCTTCTTCACATGTCCGACCCTTCCTTCGTACCAGTGACATTTAATTACGCGGTGAGGATTTTCTTTGGGATAGAGGTTCATTTTGGTAACGAGTAAATTCACAGAGGATTTGATTCTGTGACTCTGAAATGTTGTCGAGGGAAAGCTGGGGAACTTTCGTGATGGAGGAATTAACTTTCATCCATACTCCTATTAAGATTCATGCTCCCACTATAACATTTAACTGTTATTAAATTACTTCCTCAATACTGAAACTTAACCGAGGCATTCTGGTTTTCCTCACTATGGGTAGATAGCTCTTCTTGTCGCACTTCCACCCTTCGTTCTCTTGTTTCCTTGGGGGATTCTGAGGGTTATTCGTAAGCAGTGTGCCTTTATGCTTGACCTTTCCACTTGCATTGTGGTGTATCATTGTTTTGGGGAAAGCCATACTGTAATGCATTTTTAGTTTTTCGGGGTTAGCGAACTGGTATATGGTCGGTTTTGACAATGATCTCTGTCGTATTTAGGTATTCTATGTATAATGACTAATATTGTTTCCTTATATTGGGCTCTATCTACCCACCTCGAAGAGTTCTTCGACTATACCCTGTCCTAACTAAAAAACATAACCCCACTGAGGAGAACGAATACCCATTCATACTTCCTCCTGTGGAACCCGGAACTAGTGATACCTCTCAGGTTAAAATTCCTATATCATTCCACAGACAATGGTTTGCAGGTTTTTGTATGGTCTTGGCCATGGTTTGACCATCGGGAGGAGGGTATGCATCTTACTCTGTGTTTTAAAGTAAATTTTTCTTTCTTTTAAGCAGGTTCCTGTGTTTTTCTTTTAAATATAATAAGTATCCTCATACTATCAATGTATAGGCTCATGAAACTCATGTTTAATATAAACACATGTCTGCAACTTGTTTGTTCCTCTGCATAACTGTATGAAATCCACCCTTTGTTTAAAGTTTACTCGATTTGATGTCGGAATTCCTGTACTTTTATGAAAGCGCATTGCTTATGAACCCATCTCTTTTATTCTGGATACTGTAACTAATGATGGGGCCCTGTTTGTTGCGAGGGTACCCATCATCTTGATCACATTCACTACTCCCCCTTTCAGTGGTTGCTATTTAGAAAGGAAGCCTACCTATGGTGAATCAAACATAAGTATAAGATTACACCCAATCATTATCTTGTATGTTTGATAAAATAAAGAATTCGAGTTCGATGAGACCTATATTCCATAACTAACTGAGTGCTTCGCTCCTTTTGCAGGTTAAAGTGGAAAATGGCATTGGATCTAAATTGGATCCTGCTCAGAAAGGTAATCTGGTGTCTATTAAGAGAACTCTTGAAAGTTCTGGAAAAGACCTAGTGGTGTTGGGTTATTACCCTGGCGTTCTTGGCATGCGACTGATACCAAATCATTAAATGTACAGAAAAGTTTTTAAACAAGGGTTGTAACTTTCTTTCTTTATTGAGGTTTGTTGTTAGTCTCTGCATAGTGATATTCTAGACATAATATATATTTGGAAATGCAGCAGAGGTAGAATATATAGTGAATCGATTTTTTAATCAAATCTTTACTCGTGACAGTTGTTGATTAAATTGTTTTCATTTAGAGTAAATCTTGTGGTTGTGGTTATAAGTATAGACTCCTGAAACCCGAATCTCCTTAAGGTTTAATCCAAATTCTAATCCGCCACAAAATTTTTGGTTGTGGAAAGGGTGGACCACTCTTGGAATAAAGAATGCATAAAATCTTATGATAGATGTCAATTTCCACGATTTTTACTTTCGATTTTAGCGTCTGATAAACAAAAGGGGTTTTCCAGATTTCTTTAACTTTCAAAATTTTTCCATTCTTTACACAGTTAGTATTTCATTTGCATGTTGCATACGACTGATCAGTAAAAGTCATATTGATGCAGGAGCATCGCCAACTCATCAAGTGAGCCAGCGCGGAAGCGGAAGACAGCTGGATAAGCCAACTCAAATTTTGAAATTGCTTTGGAATTGTTGCGTGAATCTTAAATGAGTCATTTAGGATGAAGTGCACTTGTACATTGTAAATGGACCTTGAGTGGATAGCTCTTTTCCTTTAGTAGATAGACGGCATTTAAAATAGTTAATGCTGGTAGATATGATTTTAATTCATAGATTAGACTGTTTTAGAAAAGAGGAGGGAGAACAGATATAGACACCCTCATTGTATCACTGTATTATCATCAATCCAGGAAGAGCAAGAGCAAGCAGAGAACTGTGTAGAGAACACCCATGTACTGATATTTGAATTAATAGAAGAAGATTGATTCAAATTCATGGTTTTGTGTTTAATCCTCTGTGTGTTGATGTTGATATGCTCATGAATTTTTGCTTCTTGTCATACATTTGCTTTTATATGTTGTGTATGTGATTTCATGGTTGAATTGAAATCTGAGAAGGTGAAGGAATGAGTTTCAATTTTTATCTATTTGAGCCAGAGATTCCTGCAAGGCGTGCAGTCGAATCGTCCGCAAGGAGTGCATTGACAGAAGGGTTCAAATAGAGATAGCTTTTGTTCTAATTTCCTCGAAGGTTCAGTTGGGCACATGAGTCGTGCAAGGAGTGTGCAGGTTAGATAAAGGCCTCAGGGTTGCAAACCTGAGTAAAGCCTTGAAAGACTACTGCTACAAGTGTGCGCAAAGTCAAGTGACTTCAACACTTAGGCGTGGTCGAAGATTTGCCACAAGGAGTGCGTGCAAAGGGGTTTTATTTCTGAAGATTAAAGTCACAGTAAAGCTCAGGTGGGATAGAGTCTTTGAATTCATCGAAGGATCTCACAGTGAAGTTGTGTTTGAAGTGTTCAAGCAGGCGCTACGAGTTTGCGTGCAGGTGAACAAGTCTTTGTGAGGAGAAGGACTTGATTCATTTCGTTGAATTCATCTAGAAGGAACGGATGGTCAGAATTCTCCAAGGAGAATTTTTGAATCACCGCGAGCCATTGGATCTTGGAGAGGTGCAGGGAAGATACGGCGATGTATTCCCAAAAGGGTTCCAAGCTCAAGAGAGGTGGAGCCGTTGATTTGGACCATGAGGGTTGTTGGACACACACACATATTGTGGGTCGGAGTTTCGGGAGTCAAAGCCCCAAATTTGTGCAACAAGAATTGCGATATCGCGAGATGCGATATCCCGACGAACCCTGAGCCGCCCATCGTTGAGGACATGTGTCAGGATATCCAAGGGAGTCGGAGTTCGGAGAATAGGGGGGTTCGAGAATAGAGTATTCTAGTAGCTTGGAGTCACAAAACGTGATATTCCAACG
>JASDQU010736392.1:129167-141875 GCA_032191745.1 Picea mariana | reverse complement strand
GAAATTGAGGCTGAATGTGAAGAGGGAGTTGCAGTCGAGGATGCAGTGAACGAATGCCTAATTAAAGCTATTGCCGGGATGGGTGCAAAGTCAAAAATGGACATTCCAGTTTACGAGGGAAATCTGGACGCAGAAGAGCTTCTGGATTGGATCCGAGCTCTTGACACCTACTTCGATTATGAAGATGTCGAAGAGGATAAGAAGGTTAGACAAGCTGTCACATGCTTGAAAGGACATGCATCATTATGGTGGGACAAGCTACAAGCTGACAGATGCTGCAAAGGCAAGCAGAAGATCAAGAGTTGGGATCGAATGATTGCAAAGATGAAGGCAAAGTTCATCCCAAGAGACTATCAAATCACTCTGTTCAGGAGGATGCAAAACCTGAGACAGAAGCTGATGACAGTGAAAGAATACACAGAGGAATTCTATCGACTGAACATCAGGGCAGGTCATCGGGAGAGCGATGATGAGAAGGTTGCTAGATATCTGAATGGTCTGAGATATGACATTTAGGATGAATTGAGTATGGTGACCATTCGGACTGTGGAGGACGCCTATCAGATGGCTTTGAAAGCTGAGGAAAAGTTGAGCCGTAGGCAAGGTCAAAGAGGGCAATGCATAAGTCAGCCCAGAGGCAAGGCAGTTGCATAGGAAAGAACTCAAAAGCCCAAGGAGGAATGGAAGAAACCTCAAGGTAAGATTGAGAAAGGTGGGACCTCACAGAGAGGGCCATACATTGAACAAAGAGAACAGAATACTAATCATAAAGGAGGATATGCCAATAAAAACATGTTTTCTCGTATCAGAGGTAGAGGAAGAGGAAGAGGTGGAGTAATCACATGCTTCACATGCGGAAAGAATGGGCACAAGTCATTCGAGTGTCCATAGAAAAAGAAGGATGGAGGAGAAGCTCACATCACCAAAGCGCAGAAGCAGGATGTTGAGGCGGAAGACACAAAAGGCCGAAGGTCATTGATGATGCGTAAAGTTCTCTTAACACCCAGAAAGGAGGTGGAGGACTCAGCTCAAAGGACCAGACTTTTCAAAACAGCTTGCAAAACCAAGGATAGGGTATGCAAGGTTATCGTGGACAGCGGTAGCACAGATAATATCGTTTCAACCGAGATGGTGGAAAAGCTGGAACTGGAGACAACTGATCACCCAAGCCCATACAAGGTTTCATGGCTACAGAAAGGACACCAGGTAACTATTACTAAACAATGCTTAGTTGAATTCAAGATAGGAGGGTATAATGATAAAGTACTCTGTGATGTCATTCCTATGGATGTTTGTCATTTATTGTTGGGTAGGCCATGGAAATATGATAGAAATGTGGTTCATGACGGGAGGATGAACACATATACTTTAGAGAAGAATGGGAGGACACACATGTTGCTTCCGATAAAGGATAGAGAAGTGAATCTGGAAGTAAGCAACACGGTACTTCTCATGAGTGGGAAGGAACTTCTTACGGAGGTGAAGAAGAAAGAAGATCCACAATTTTTTGTGGTCAGAAAACCGAGAATTGTTCTGACTAGCACAAGAGTGGATGATCTACCAGAGGAGGTCCAGGAACTGCTGGAAGAGTTCGTTGACATCGTGGTAGACAAATTGCCCCATTTGTTGCCACCGATGAGGAGTGTGAGTCATCATATAGACCTCATACCAGGGGATAGTTTTCCGAACAAAGTTGCATACAAATTGACACCACAAGAAAATTAAGAGGTCAAGAAGCAGGTCCAGGAGTTGTTGGACAAAGGATTGGTCAAGGAAAGTTTGAGCCCGTGTGTCATTCCAATAGTACTCAGTCCAAAAAAGGATGGAGGTTGGAGAATGTGTACCGACTCGAGGGAAATCAACAAGATAACCATCAGATACAGGTTTCCATTGCCAAGAATGGATGATTTAATGGATTTCTTGAGCGAAGCAAATTATTTTTCAAAGATTGATCTAAAAAGCGGATATCACCAGATTCGCATGAGAGAAGGTGATGAGTGGAAGACGGCCTTCAAAACCAATGAAGGTTTGTATGAATGGCTTGTCATGTAGTTTGGCTTGACAAATGCACCAAGTACCTTTATGAGGTTAATGAATGAAGTCCTGAAGGATTTCATTGGGAATTTTGTCATTGTATATCTATATGACATACTGATTTTCAGTGAAACAAAGGCTGAGCATCTGAAGCATTTGGCCATTGTGATGAAGAAGCTACAGTAGGAGAAGTTGTTGATAAACATAAAGAAGTCCTCATTTATGAAGACAGAACTCATTTATCTGGGTTTTGTTATATCCACAAATGAGTTGAGGATGGGTCCGGATAAGGTAGAAGTGATCAAGAATTGGCCATCACCGAGAAATGTATTTGAGGTGAGAATTTTTCATGGTTTGGCTAATTTCTACCGAAAATTCATCAGGAATTTCAGTGGGATTAGCGCAGCGATGATGGATACAGTGAAGAAGTGGCATAAGCCTTTTCAATGGACAGCAGAGGCTGAGAAGAGCTTCAATCTGTTGAAGTGGAAGATCACGGAACAACCGGTTCTGGTGTTGCTGGATTTCCTGAAGACATTTTAGGTGAAATGTGATGCAAGAGGATTTTCCATAGGAGTGGTCTTGAGTCAGGAGGACAGGCCGATAGCATATTTCAGCGAGAAGTTGAATGAGGAAAAATTGAAATACTCTACGTATGATAAGGAATTTTATGCTATCATACAAGCACTGAAAAAGTGGAGGCATTACTTGATCTCGAAAGAATTTTTTTTATATAGTGATAACCATGCATTACAGTTTGTGACTCAATAGGAGAAGTTGAAACAGAGACATGTAAAATGGGTAGAATATATGCAGAATTTCACATTTGCGATTAAACATTTCGGGTACTGCTAACAAAGTGGTTGATGCTTTGAGCAGGAAGTGTTTGTTGTTACAGGAGTTCAAAGTCAGGACGCTAGGCTTTGATGATCTCAGGGACATGTATGCAGATGATCCAGACTTTAAGGAAGCATATGAAGCAGCTGAGAATCTATTTCTCAGAGACAGAAGCCAGTGGATAGAGTACATGATCCAAGAAGGATTGTTGTTCAAAGGCAATCAACTGTGTATTCCGAAATGCTCCATGAGGGAGAACTTGTTAAAGGAAAAACACAGTGGTGGATTAGCAGGACATTTCGGTCATGATAAGACAATCACAAAGCTGAGCGAGTCATACATTTGGCCAGGGATGCGGTCAGAAGTCAAGAGATTTGTAGACAGATGTAGAGTTTGCCAGCATTCGAAAGGGAGGAAGCAGAATGCAGGTTTTTATCAACCATTGCCCATACCAGAAAGACCATGGGATGTGGTTAGCATGGATTTCATATTGGGATTTCCAAGGATGCAAAGGGGATTTGATTATGTCTTTGTGGTAGTGGATAGGTTTTCCAAGATGGCACATTTTATCCCATGCTAGAAAACCAGCGATGCGACTCACATCGCAAATATGTTCTTCAAGGAGGTCATTCGACTTCATGGATTTCCGAAAAGTATAGTTTCGGACAGAGATACCAAGTTCGTAGGACATTTTTGGAGGACATTATGGAAGAAGATGGGAACTAATTTGATGTTTAGTTCTTCTTATCATCCTCAGACGGATGGACAGACAGAAGTAGTCAACAGAAGTCTAGGAGACTTGTTGAGAAGCTTGGTGACAGAGCGTCACGGCCAGTGGGATAACATATTACCACAGGTAGAGTTTGCATACAATGACTCAGTAAATTGGAGTACAGGAAAAATTCCATTTTAGGTTGTCTATGGGATGCAGCCGAGAGGAGTTTCTGAATTGAGGGATTCAGAGAAGACTGCTACTAGCAGCGCTAGTGCAGAAGAATTCGCTGAAGCGATGAAGGAACTTCACAGCCAGGTGAAGGAGCGACTGCTAAAATCAAACCAAGAATATAAGCGCAGAGCAGACCACCGGAAGAGACAACTTCAGTTTGAAGTTGGTGATCTAGTTCTGGCACATTTGAGAAAGGAAAGGTTCCCGAGGGGAACATACAATAAGTTAAAAATGAAGAAAATCGGGCCATGTAAGGTCTTGAGAAAATTCAGAGAAAAATGGTTATGAGATCGAGTTGTCGGATGGGATCGGAATATCTCTGATATTCAATGTTGCAGATTTATACCCATATAGAGCTGGTGAAGCAGAGACTGGAACTGAGCAACCAGTGATCCAGTGGACAAAACAATTTCCAGTTGCAGAGAAGCCGCAAATGGAATGCATACTGGACAAGAGAGTGAGTAAGAGGACCAGGTGAAAACAATATTTTGAGTACCTAGTCAAGTGGAAGAACCACCCAGTGGAAGATGCCAGCTGGGAGAATGAAGAAGAAATACAGAAGCATGGACAAACCATGCAGGAGCTCATGGACAGGAGCCCATGAAAGTTTTCAAGTGAGGGAGTATGATGCAGGAGCATCGCCAACTCATCAAGCGAGCCAGCGCGGAAGCGGAAGACAGCTGGATAAGCCAGTGCAAATTTTGAAATTGCTTTGGGATTGTTGCATGAATATTAAATGAGTCATTTAGGATGAAGTCCACTTGTACATTGTAAATGGACCTTGAGTGGATAGCTCTCATCCTTTAGTAGATAGATGGCATTTAAAATAGTTAATGCTGGTAGATAGGATTTTAATTCATAGATTAGACTATTTTAGAAAAGAGGAGGGAGAACGGATATAGACACCCTCATTGTATCATTGTATTATCATCAATCCAGGAAGAGCAAGAGCAAGCAGAGAACTGTGTAGAAAACACCCATGTGTTGATATTTGAATTAATAGAAGAAGATTGGTTCAAATTCATGCTTTTGTGTTTAATCCTCTATGTTCTGATGTTGATATGCTCATGAATGTTTGCTTCCTATCATACATTTTATTTTATATGATGTGTATGTGATTTCATGGTTGAATTGAAATATGAGAAGGTGAAGGAATGAGTTTCAATTGTTTCTCTATTTGAGCCAGAGATTCCTGCAAGGCGTGCAGTCGAATCGTCCGCAAGGAGTGCGTTGACAGAAGGGTTCAAATAGAGATAGCTTTTGTTCTCATTTCCTCGAAGGTGAAGTTGGGCATAGGATTCGTGCAAGGAGTGTGCAGGTTAGATAAAGGCCTCAGGGTTGCGAACTTGAGTAAAGCCTTGAAAGACTGTTGTTGCAGGTGTGCGCAGAGTCAAGTGACTTCAACACTTAAGCGTGGTCGAAGATTTTCCACAAGGAGTGCATGCAAAGGGGTTTTCTTTGTGAAGATCAAAGTCACAGCAAAGCTCAGGTGGGATAGAGTCTTCGAATTCGTCGAAGGATCGCACAGTGAAGTTGTGTTTGAAGTCTTCAAGCAGGCGCTGCGAGTTTGCACGCAGGTGAACAAGTCTTCATGAGGAGAAGGACTTGATTCATTTCACTGAATTCATCCAGAAGGAACGGACAGTCAGAATTCTCCAAGGAGAATTCGTGAATCACCGCGAGCCATTGGATCTTGGAGAGGTGCAGGGAAGATACGATGGCGTATTCCCAAAATGGTTCCAAGATCAGGAGAGGCAGAGCCATTGATTTGGACCATGAGGGTCGTTGGACACACACACATATCGTTGGTCAGATCTTCGTGAGTCGAAGCCCCAAATTTGTGCAACAAGAATTACGATATCGTGAGACGCGATATCCCAACGAACCCTGAGCCACCCATCGTTCAAGATGCATGTCAGGAGATCCAAGGGAGTCAGAGTTTGGAGAATTGGAGGTTTCAAGAACAGAGTATTCTAGCAGCTCGGAGTCGCGAAACGCGATATTCCAATGGTGACGTAACAGTGAGAAGMCACAGGAAGTTAATGGAAGACAAGTGGTATAAATCATTGGGGTTTCGCAGCGAGAAGCGYCGGGACATTGAMATCGGGATTCACGATCCCACGAACCATGAAATCCCAACAGAAGTGACGGGACCRTTGAAAAGTCAACCCGCAAGCGCATCGGAGTTTCGGTGCATCGAGGTTCGGAAGTCGATAAGTCGAGGGGTTCGATA
This sequence comes from Picea mariana, assembly GCA_032191745.1. NCBI lineage: Eukaryota > Viridiplantae > Streptophyta > Pinopsida > Pinales > Pinaceae > Picea > Picea mariana. Next base: position 135,825 of record JASDQU010736392.1, on the reverse strand, counting down.
TCGCAAGTGGAGAAATCGCGATAGAGCAGAAGTCCCAACAGAGTTAAGGTAAAGTCAGCRTTGACTAGCCATCGGGTCTTGGATATTCGAGAGCCCTGTGATCGACCATTGGACTTGCGAAACCGCGAGTTCCGATTTCCCAATAAGTGAAGAAAGGRGAGTCGCGTGAAGAGATCTGTGGGTGCAGATTTCCCGATAGGGAATTAGAAGAACAATTGAGTTCTTCAGGCCAAGAATAAGAGAAGATCCTGTGTGAGAGGACATGCCTGCAGGTGCGGCTGCGCCACATATAATACAAGAAAAATAAAAATGTATATCATATCGACCTCTCTAATGTAGATAGTTTATTTCTAGTTTATGGTTTTCCAAATGTATATATATGTATAATATATCAATACACAGGTGATCGATCCATATGATTTTTGTTGTCTCGTATTTCTCTTCAATTCTTAAATGTATTGAAAGGAAGTATCCTTTAAGGGGCACGATTGTTCTGAATTTTAACTCTAGCGAAACATCTAAACGTTTTTTAGGTACAGATTTACTCAACTCTGATTTCTCAAGGTTATATCTGTTTAATATCTCAGTCACAGAAAATAAACCTATACCTATACAGATCAATTCTCTTCAAGCATGTTAATACACAGATTCATCCGAACTATCATTTCGACTACATATTTAAACATATCCTGTAGATAGATCTGTTCTCTTAAGTTAATCGTATACAAATAATTTTTCCTAGTATTCTAGATTTCGGAAGGGACCAATCCAGAATTTAGACTGTGATTGTAAATTTCATACAATGAATAGATGTCATCCATGGAAAAATCATTTCAACTTAGTAGAGTTAAATGCATAATAGCAGTTACACACAAACACATCCAAGAATAGAGTAGGGTAAGGTTTACATATTTGAACCAGTTTGCGGGAAAACAAAGGGAACAACCACGTTCCTCCCAACCGTAGAATAAGGCATCCAAAACACTTGCCCGATTCACCCCCTAGCCCGACCATGAATCCATGAGGGAAAATTTGGAAGAATCCTCCTTAGAAATGTACTTCGCTTTCCACAGTTTCCTCTTGCCTCACACTCACTCCCTAGTGTTCATAACAGCAAGGGAAAAAAAATCAATAGTCTCCTTTCCTAGCATACTTGGCAGCGTCCTGCCTCCTCATATATGCTCTTTATTCATCAAGAAATCCTTTTGCCTAGATCTTTTCCCTCCCTTGGGAATTTTGGTAGCTTTTTAAATCCTTGATTTCCAGGGGATGCCAATGGCCAAATCTCTGATTTTCCACTTGTAATAATCATCCTAGAGGTAGTTCCAATAGGTTCCCCACTCATGGAGTCATGGTTAGCTGATTTTTTAACATGGCTGTTCCATTTTTCCTCCTGCAATCAATATAAAATATTATGTTTTCGTACAAGTTTCATAGTCAAATAGTTAGTTGGGTCAAATTAGATCTCTGCCCAACAGTCATAATAATTAATTACAATTATTAAATTCGAAATTCAGAATTGCCATAAAAGGAAAAAAAATTCCAAATTCGAATTTACTAAAAATGGAATAATTTTCCAACAATTTAAATTTCAAAAATACTTTATTTTGGAATGTCACATCCTTTCCCCCTTTAATAAAACACTGTCCTCAGTGTTCGTTCCTTTCTTGGAATAGGATTGGATGAGATCTCCGTAGATCTCCCTCCAACTCCCAAGTGGCCTCCTCAGGACTAAAGTGCTTCCATTGCACCTTTACCTGAGCGATGACTCTATTCCGAAGTGTTATTTCTCTCTGGTCCATAATACGCAGGGGTTCCATCTAGAACTCGCCTTCAGGTTCCACCTACACCAAGTTCCAATCAATCATATGAGTAGGGTCATGAATATACTTTTTTAACAAAGAAACATGAAACACATTATGAATTCTTAGATTAGTTGGGAGTGCGAGTTGATATGCTACGGGTCCAATTCGAGTTAATATCTCGAAGGGCCCACAAAACCTGGGTGCCAGCTTGGCACAGTTTCCTAACTTCAACGAGCTCTTTCGGACTTTGACCTTCAAATAAACATGGTCCCCTACTTGGAATTCCAAGTGTCTTCTTTTTTTATCTGCATAGCTCTTATGTCTGTATTGTGCTTCTTTCAAGTTTTGTTGTACTTTTCTCACCATGTCCTCCATTTCTTGGAGCATCTCTAGTCCAACCGTGAGCGGGTCAACTGGGTTATCCCAGCTAATTGGATTTGTACATTTTTTGTCGTACAGTATTTCGAAAGGGCTCAACTTGGCCGAAGTTTGGTACCCATTGTTATACGCAAATTCTACCAAGTGCAGATAGTCTTACCACTTGATTGGTTTTGTTCTTACGTACATGCGAAGCATATCCTCCACGATTTGGTTTGTCCTCTCGATCTGTCCATCCATTTGTGGGTGATAACTCGTACTGAAATTCAAATTAGTATTCAGCCCTGCAAACAATTCCTTCCAAAAAGTGGATGTGAATTTTACGTCTCTATCTGAAATCACCATTTTAGGAATACCATGCAGTCTAAAAATTTATTTCATGAATATTTCAGCAATGTTTATAGCTTTAAAAGTAGACTTTACAGGAATAAAGGGTGCAGACTTACTGAGTTTATCGATTACAACCATGATAGAATCATTCTGTTTCTGAGTTTTAAGCAAACCTATTATAAAGTCCAGCGATATGGTCTCCCATTTCCATTCCAGTACGGGTAATGGTTGTAATAGACCGGCTAGATGTTGGTGCTTGGCCTTAACCTGCTGACAATCTTGGCACCTAGCCAAGTATTCTGTTGTTTCGCCTTTCATATTAGGCTAGTAAAATAGTTTTCTAAGTGTTGTTATTGTTTTCTGGTAACCTGGATGGCCAGAATACAGATTCTTATGCACTTCATCCAAGATTGTTACCTTTAATTCTATTGAGTCTGGTATGTAAAGTCTGTTTTTAAATCGTAATAGTCCCTTCTTGTCGATACTTAGATCTGGTTTATCTGAGTTTGCGATAATGTTTTGTAATTCTGCCATCATCTTAATGTAATTTTCTTCGTTAATACCTGTCGTCCTTATTCTTTGTTCTAGATCACTTTCTGCCCTGCTTATATTTAACGCAAATAACCCATGGACTCTTCTGCTTAAAGCGTCTACTACTTTATTTTCTTTTCCCTTGATATGTCTGACTTCGAAGTCAAATTCTCTCAAGAAGGCTAGCCATCTAGCTTGCCTTGAATTGAGCTCTGGTTGGCTAAGCAGATATTTTACACTGCTATTATCCATCAATAGTAGAAATTTTCTTCCCATTATGTAGTGTCGCCACATTTTTAAGGCATGTATTACTACTGCCAATTCTAAGTCATGAGTGACACAATTTTGCTCGTGTTCTTTTAATTTCTAGGACTCATAACAAATCACATGTCCTTCCTGAGTTAGGACACCACCTAGTCCTTCTTTACTTGCATCAACACATACTGTGAAGTCTTTATCTAGGTCTGCTACCTTCAAAATGGGTGCAGTTATCAATAATTCCTTCAGCTTGTTAAAACTATCTTGGCACTTCTGCGACCAATTAAACTTGGTCCCTTTCTTTTGTAATGATGTGATAGGGTAGGCTATCTTGGAAAACCCTTCTATAAATCTGCGATAATATTCGGTGGTTCCCATGAATGATTGGATATCTGCCACATCCTTTGGTACCGGCCATTCCATAATGGTTGTTATCTTTTCCAAGTCTATGGCAATGCCTTCTGCTGAAATTACATCTTCTAGATATTGTATTTCCTTTTGATAAAAGTCACACTTGTCAAACTTGGTGTACAGTTTGTGTTTCCTCAACATTTGCAAAGCTATTCTTAATTGTTCCTCATGTTCTTCCTCCGTTTTAGAATAGACCAAGATATCGTCGATAAATACTACTACGAACTTGTCTAAGTACTGGCTGAAAATAATGTTCATCGAGCACATAAACATGGTTGGTACTTTAGTGATCCCAAAAGGTATGACTACAAATTCGTAGTGTCCACATCTTGTTCGAAAAGTTATTTTTTTTATTTCCTCGTCCTTTATCCTAACTTGATGATAACCGAATTGTAAATCCAACTTTGAAAAGATCTTGGCCCCACCTACTTGGTCAAACAGATCATTTATCCTGGGTAACAGGTATTTGTTCTTAATAGTCATTTTGTTCAGTTTTCTATAATCGATGCATAGTCTTAGAGTACTGTCTTTCTTTTTCACAAAGAGGACAAGTGCCCCCCATGGTGAAACGCTCAGTCTAATATACTCTTTATCCAACAATTCCTTTAATTGTACTCTTAATTTTGTCAGTTCTAGTAGACTCATTCAGTAAGGTGCCTTTGAGATAGGGGCTAAACCCAGTAGTAGTTCTATGGAGAAATCTATTTCCCTTCTAGGAGGTAATTCTGGTATCTCATCTACAAACATGTCTCTAAAATCACGTAGGACAGCAAAGTCTTCTAACTTTGGCTTATCTACTTTCTCTAACAGATTCGTTACTTGGATGGCATAAAATTGACATCCTTTTCTCATACATTTCTTGAGTTGCATCGCTGAAACTTGTCTGACTGATACAAGTTTTGGTATACCTTGGGTTGTTCTAGTAGTGCCAAAATCGTCTTTATAGTTAAGTAACTTTGTACAACAATCTAGTACTGATTTGTGTTGCTCCAACCAGTCCATCCCGATAATCATATCATAAGATCCTAGTGGTAGGATGTTCAGATTTGTCCTTATATTTTGACCATCTAGGCTAAACTCAAAATCAGAAATAAATTCAACTACTTTCCTTTTAGTTCTTGTTGCTAGTTGTACCAGCCATGGTTTTGCATGCTTCAGTTTATTAAGTTTGTTCATCTCTACTACATCAGGAGTAACATAACTTAACGTAGCTCCAAGATCAATTAATATAGATATTTGAGAGTTATTGATTTTACCTTCGATCTCTACCACCGAGGACTAGTGGTCAGCTTGTCGGCCATCTATGGCTGCATTTATCCGATGCAAGCTTTTTCCCATGTCTCCCACCATTGAGTCTTCCTGCAAATTATGAATAGCAGTTCTGTTTTCTGAATTTAAACGTGGATAGTTCCTCCTTAGATGAGGCTCTCCACATTCCCAACACTTTAATGGTTCGCGGGGGCTATCCCCAAACTTCTTTGTCCTCGGGTTTACCGGTTTACCGTTGCCTTGAGTGTTCGGATAATTGGAGTGATAATCCTTTCTCGGAAAACTTTTTGTTGCATTCTGATAAGAAGCTGGCTAGTATCCCTTCTTCCGTTGGTTCATTCAATCTTGTTTCTTATCCTTCCCGGTTTTGGGAAAATCGGCCCGCTGTTTATACTGGTCATAGCACATTCGTGCTTTCCTGAACACTTCACTCAAGGATTTAGGGTGGTCAAACTCAATTTTGTCCCTGTAGGATTATGGTAAACATATTAAGAACCGTTGGATTTTTACCTTATCCTCTCGGATGTATGGTACGAACCTTAGTAGTTCCAGAAATGTATTTATGAGGTCCTTCATCGTCATTTGTTCGAGTCGTAACTCATAAAATTATTCCATTTTCCTTTCATAATAGCTTTCAGAAAGGTATTGTATCTTGAAATACTTCTTAAAGTCAGACCATTCCATCTGTTTCTCCTTTAGGCTCAATTTCAGGTCTTGCCACCAGATGTTGGCTTTCCCTTTCAGGTTGTAGATGGCCATTCTAACCTTCATATTACTGGAATAATTGTAGATTTTGAAGTATTTTTTGATGTCCAACAACCATGCTTCGACTTCTTTTCCTGTCCTAGATTCTCCATCAAAGGTTGCTGGTTTAATTTTTTTAACTTCTCCTTCAAGGTTGTCTATTTGTTTTCTTTTCCTATCTGTTTTAGTTTTGTCCTCGGCTGAGGGTGTACCTTCAGACGAACTGTCTCCTTTTTCTTCTTCAGGCCTAGAATTCTTGGAGGCCCTTTTGTTGACCTCTTCATCATGGTTATCATCCTTTGGGCTTTTCTTGGTAACTATATTGCATAGCAGGACTTCATTTATCTCTTGTTGTTCTTGTTGTGCTTTCTTCAATTTCTCATTGTCTGCTTTGAAGACTTGCAGCTCAACAATAAGATTCCTCATTGTTTCCAGTACTTCTGTAGGAGAGCTTCCGTCACTATTTTGTTTTGGATCTCCATGAGGTCCCTTCACTATATTTCCTTCTATTCTAATTTCCACGTCATCCTGAGCTGCCATAATTGACACGAAACAAAAAAAAAAAAAAATATTGTACAAAGGAGTTTTTGTTAGTTTATCATCAATAAGAAAATATATATATATGTCAAAGTTCTAGTGTGGCCCTGTTCAAGGCCCAGTGTTGTAAACTCGCTCTGATACCATATGTAATAGACCTCAAAACTATCAAATAAAAAAAAAAAAAAATTCTCTATACATTCACCTTTGAATGGGTTCGTCATTAAAAAAAAGGGGTCCTGGAAGTCGTTGATTAGATTCGCTACCCAATTTAATCTTTGAAACATTATTTCAAGTTGTGCTTACTCCGCTCTTCATCACTCACTTATTGTCCTATAGACTATGTTTACTTTCATACCAACATAAAAATGGTATATCCATATAGTTTCACTTAC
>JASDQU010736392.1:100005-112876 GCA_032191745.1 Picea mariana | reverse complement strand
TCCCCCCTTAAACCGCTTACCACCTCAGGGGGGGTCCAGAATACCACTCTTCCCCCGAAAAAAACCGCTTTCGCAGTGTTTTGACCAGTTAGCTTGAAAAACGATTTCCAGACAGAATAAATTGAATTTTGAAAACCCGAGAGAGGTTTTTCTCCATAACAGGATGAAGAAAAAAAACCTCACTCATTTTTTTCACACGTTCCACGATCAAAGAGAATCGAAGCCATCTTCAAGGCCCTTTTTTCTAGTTTTTCATTTTTCTGTTATAGTCCTGATTTTGCGGGAGTTGTTACGGCAATCTGGAGGTGAATTTGGTGAAATTGAAGGAGGGTTTTGTCCATAAAATGCCCATATAAAATAACCTCCTTCATTTTTTCCCCAGGCATCATAATTAAAGAGAAAAATATGTCTGAGTGGACCTCTTTTTCACAGAAATTCAGCCCGTCTTTCATGGCGGACAGTTCCAAAGTTTTGGGGATTTGTGGCTATTTTTGGCCAAGGCGGTTAAATCCAAATTACAAAACTTGTTGGGGGATCTCCCCTATTTATTCAGATGATTTTAATGTAAAAGGGGTTGATCATTTCACCTAGAAAGGTGGTTCTCTGTAATTTTTTAGATCCACCAGTAATACAAAGGAAATGGTGCACAGGATTCTTGCGTCTGGACATTGGTGATGTTTTTCTTGCTATGTTAATTTTTTCTTACTCTGTTATCACCTTGTTTTCTAATTCCAACTGTTAAAAGAAAGTTAAAGAACAAAATTTACCTCGGTTACTCTGTATCTGGCCTTTTATCAATMTGCATGTTATTCTTCTGATTTTGAGTTAAAGAAATTCTTGAATGCTTCTTTACTTAAATGAACCTCTCACCTGTTCTATCTTTCCATCACATTTTATCTTAATCGATCCAGTATCTTGGCTATCTTTCCCTGTGAAGAAGCCCTTTAAAAKATGTTTATCTGACCTTAATTTTTGACACAAACCCCATAGCCCAATGGGATTCTAAAGCAATCATTCAGCCAAACACCTCAAATAAAAAACAAACCTTGTTCTTCATAACTAGCCTAATATCCTGTTTCAAACAAATCTAAATTTTATAGAGAGATCCCTCTCTGAGTCTTGGAGGGCTAGATCCCTGACTCGAAGTGGTTTTGATGTTGCCTCTATGACTGCCTCCACAGCCTTGGGCAAATTACAAAGCGTTAACAGACGATTAAGATTTTCAGCCCTAAAACCATCTAGAAAAGTGTGCCCTCCCCCAAGGATTACTTTGGCACTCTCAATGCACATTTTTAGTGGCTATATCTCTCGGAAAGTGAAACCCTAGTTTCACAGAGTACCAGAAAACCAGAGAACCAGAAGTACCAAAGGTACCAGAAAACTAGAAGCACCAGTCCAGAAATCTGCAGATCAAGTTTGGAGGGGTAAAATTTGGATTTTCTCAGATCCAAGCACACCAGGCTACTCGCCTTAGCCAAGTGCATCTCCTGGTAAGTTCRGAATTTGATTTTGAGCATTTTCATTTTTTGGTCATTTTCCCAGCTCCAAGTAAAATATGTCTGCAAGCATGAAGCTTGTTGACAAACTGGAAGGCATAGAAAACTTCTATGCCTAGAAGTATAGGATTGGCTTGATCCTTGAAGAGAATGACCTAGCAAGATTCATCAAAGAAGAAGTACCGGAACTCGACGATACTGCAGAAAAAGCCAAGCATCTAAAGGACACGATCGGGGCCAAAAGAACCATTGCAGATTCAATCAAAGACCACCTGATTCCTTATGTTTCATCAAAGAAGAATCTGAAAGAAATGTTTGATGCCCTAAGCATACTGTACAAAGGAAAGAACATAAACTAGAATATGAATCTAAGAACTCAACTGAAGAATATGAGTATGCAGAAAGGAGAAACAATCCAAGAATATTTCTCCAGAATCTCAAAATTTAAAGAACAGTTAGAAGCAATTGGAGACACCATAGATGAAGATGAGATCATAATGATAGCTCTTAATGGTCTCACAAGACCTTGGGATGCATTCATCCAAACGATTTGTGTCAGAACGGAGAAACTGAAGTTTGACCGTCTATGGGAAGAATGCATTCAAGAAGAAACAAGAGTAGATAACCATGAAGTGCTACTAGCAAAATATGATGATCAAGCCCTAGCTAATCACACCAAAAGAGGAAGGAAGAAACCCTACTTCCAAAAGGAGACTCATAAATATCCTCAACGGCCAAACAAATTCAATAATAAAGAATCTCATCCAAAGAGATTTCAGAAGAGAGGACAACAAAGAGAAAGAGATTACTCATCTGTACAATGCTATCATTGTGACAAGATGGGACACATTGAAAAATTGTGTCCAGCCAAATGAGAAGAATACAAGAGGAAACATAAGAGGCACCAAGCCCATGCATTTGAAGATGAAGAGCCACCTGCAAAGTTGATAAGAGATCAGATTAAAGACTGTGTCTTAATCTCGGCCCTCTCAGGATCAGTAACACCTGGAAAGGACACGCGGCTCATTGATAGTGGTGCCTCCAAGCACATGACAGGTCAGAGAGACATTCTCTCTTGTATTTCATAAAAGAAGTTTTCTCAAAAAGTGACACTTGGAGATGATTACCAATATCCCATCAAGGGAGTGGGAGAATCAAGATACAAGATAAATTCAGGGAACTCAATAAAGATGAAGGACGTACTCTTTGTACCAAGTTTGAAAAAGAACCTACTCTCTATTTCTTCTTTAAAAAATAAAGGCTTCAGATTTTCCTTTATAGATGGAGAAGCCCTCATGCGGGCTAAAGGAGAAACCCTGAATGAAGCAATCGTCATTGGAAGAGAAGAAAATAGCTTGTATAAACTAAGGGGTCATTCTGAGGCTACCATGACCCACGCCATTGAAAAATCATGTGAACTTTGGCATAGAATATTAGCTCACATCAATTACAAGGCACTACCATACCTATGAAAAGCTGTCATAGGTCTACCAGAATTCAAAATTGACTGTGAAGGCATGTACAATGGATGTGCGCAAGGGAATAACATCAAGAACCCTTTTCCAAAGAGAGACATCAAAGCAGAAGGATTCCTAAAGCTCATTCATGCAGATGTATGTGGCCCAATGCCATCATCCTTCATTAGTGGGTATGTATACTATGTATCATTTATTGATGATTATTCTCGTAAGACCTGGGTGTATTTTTTGAAATCTAAAGATGAAGTGTTCAACAAGTTCAAGGAATTCAAAGCCTTGATAGAGAACCTTTCCGAAATAAAGATCAAGATACTCAGATCAAATAATGAAGGATAATATACCTCAAAAGAGTTTGTGAGCTTCTGAAAGGATGTTGGGCTAAAGAGGGAACTCACAACTCCCTATAATCCTCAACAAAATGGTGTAGTTGAATGAAAGAATAGAACGATAATGGAAGTTTTGAAGACTATGATCCGTGATCAAGATATTCCAATGTGTTTATGGGAAGAAGTAGCAATTACAGTCATTTATGTGAAAAACCGATTATCCCATAGTGCACTTGGGTTCAAGACCTCAGAAGAGATGTTCACCGGAAAGAAACCAGAGGTAATCCATCTTAAAATATTTGGCTGCCTAGTTTTTATACATATTCTGAAAGAGAAGAGAAACAAGTTGGAACCTTCAAGAAAGAAAGGAATATTTGTGGGATACTATGAGGTATCCAAGGCCTTCATAATTTACATACCAGGTCACCACCACATTGAGATCAGCAGGGATGTGACTTTTGATGAAGATGCAGCACTCAAGAAATCAAGAATATGCCAGCTTGAAGAAGCAAGTGAAGAAGAACCCATAATCCCCAGAATTGTAGAATCAGTGAGGGGGGTTCCCAGAGCTGTAGAACCAGTGAGGGAAGATGTAGTTTCCCTTGATGAGTAAATTTCAGAAGACCATGATATAATAGAATTTCAAGAACCACCTCAGATGACAATCCTCCATAAAATAAAGCCAGCTTGGGCTAGAGAGCTCATTCAAGATGGAGAGAAGTATGGTGTTCCCCAAGGGACCACGAGATAGGTGAAAAGACCAAATCCATTCTCCAGTTATACGGATTTGATGTGTGACCTCCTAGAAAAGGAGCCTACCTGCTTTGAAGAAGCCATTCAGATGAAAGAATGGGCAGATTCTATGACAGAGGAACACCAATCCATAATAAAGAATGGTGTATGGGAAATAGTTCCCAGACCAAAGAGTAAATACGTGGTATCCTCCAAATGTCTCTTCAAAATAAAACATGCTACTGGTGGAAGTATTGAGAAGTATAAAGCAAGATTCATCACTCGTGGATTTTCTCAAAAGGAAGGCATTGACTATGAAGGGACATTCGCTCATGTATCCAGATACACTTCGATCGGAACCATCATATCCCTTGCAGCTAAGATGAAGTGGAAGATGCACCAGATGGATGTAAAGACATCCTTCCTAAATGGTGTCATCGAAGAGGAAGTGTATATAGAGAAACCTCAAGGATTTGAAGTTGAAAACAAGAAGTCTCATGTCTGCAAGTTGAAGAAATCCTTGTATGGATTGAAGCAAGATCCTAGAGCTTGGTATGTCCAGATAGACAGTTTCCTAAAGAGCTTGGGATTTACCAAGAGTAAAGCAGATTCTAACCTCTACTTCAAGGTTATGAATGATGAGCCAGTAATATTATTGTTATATGTGGATGACTTATTCTTAACCGGAGAAGAAAATCTCATCATTGAATGTAAGAAGAGACTTGCTTCAGAATTTGAAATGAAAGACCTTATCCTAATGCATTATTTCTTAGGTCTTGAGGTATGGCAGAGTCCAGATAGGATCTTCCTTAACCAAGGTAAGTATGCAGTCGAAATCCTGAAGAGATTCGACATGTTAGAATGCAAGTCCATGAATACACCCATGGAAGCAAAGTTGAAGTTGTTGGTCGACACTTCGTCAGAATTGATTGATGTCACGTTGTACAGACAGATTATTGGATCGCTAATGTACCTGACGAACACCACACCATACATTTGTTTTGTCGTGAACACCTTGAGTCAGTTTCTGGTAGAACCCAGACATGTTCACCTAGTGGTTGCAAAACATGTGATGAGGTACCTTAAGGGTACAATAGATTGTGGTCTCAACTATGATGGAGATCATGATTTTACATTGAGTGGATATACTAATGTAGATTGGGCAGGAAGTGTTTCTGATAGGAAAAGAACTTTTGGATGTTGTTTCAATTTGGGATCAGCCATGATCTCATGGAAAAGTAGAAATCAATCCAGCATTGCTCTCAGCATAGCGGAATCAAAATACATTTCTGCATGTTCTTCCAACTACGAAGCTATATGGCTTCAAAATTTGTTGACTGGTCTATTTGACCTAGAGATGGAAGCAACCACGATCCTATGTGACAACCGGAGCTGCATAAAGATGACAGAGAATCTTGTATTCCATGATAGGTCGAAGCACATAGAGATTCGTTATCATTACATCTGTGACATGGTGCAGATAGGAGCCTTAAAGCTCCAGCACATTAGCATGAATGATCAGGTTGTTGATGTGTTGACCAAGCCTCTATCGCATGTAAAGTTTGATCACTTTCTAGATAAGCTTGGTATAGTCCAAAAGGACCTTCCTCGAAAGGGGGAGTAGTTGTTGTGATAAGACATCTCTTGCTTCCATCTTTATTGTTGTGACGTAAAGAAAGATGATGTGATGAGACTAGAAATGTGCTTCCATCTTAACAACTGCGACGTAAATCCAGACTAGTATACTGCTTCCATCTTGATTGTTGTGATGTAAAGCAGGACGAGTATCTTGCTTCCATCTTTATTTTTGTGACAAAAATCAAGATGATGAGATGAGACTAGTACCGTGCTTCTGGCTTGACAGCTGTGACATAAAGCCAGTCTAGTATCTTGCTTCCAACCTGATGGTTGTGATGTAAAGAAAGACAATGTGATGAGACTAGTAATGTGCTTCTAGCTTGACAACTGTGACATAAAGCCAATCTAGTATCTTGCTTCCAACTTAAGTGTTGTGACGTAAAGCAAGACTTTGAGATGAGACTAGTAATGCGCTTCCAGCTTGAGAAGTTGTGACGTAAAGCCAGTCTAGTATATTTCTTCCAGCTTGATTGTTGTGACGTAAAGCAAGACGAGTACTGAGCTTCTAGCTTGACAGCTATGATGTAAAGCCAGTCCTGTATTATGATGATCCAGCCTCATGTTGTGATGATGATGATGTATTAGTTTTATACTAATTCATATTGATGTAGATGATGATTGCATTCCTTTGAGAATGACGATGTTGCCGATGAAGAAAACTTCCGATGATTTATAGATACGTTATTCAGTGTTCCAATATGATATTGATGATGTTTTCCTCTCACCCACTTGATGTTGTTGATGATATTGTCCTCTCTCTCTCGCCTGATGTTGTTGAAGAATACCCTTCTTGTTAAGGGGGAGTGTTGAAAGAATATAACTACAAAGTGTATTCTTATTATTATTTGATATATTATTCATTGGATCAATCCCCATTGTGGATTTATCATGTTGGCTATTGTAAAAGGACCAAATCCCCTTTTGTAGATTGGTCATAATATAATTGTAATAGGAAAAAGAAGAAGTTGGCCCCAGAATATATCAAAGAGGCCCCGGAATATAATAAAGGTGGTTACAACCACCCAAATTAAGAAGTCAGCCCTACCAATGAAGAGACACTTCACATGTGCTAGATTAGTATAAATAAGGAGGCTAGTGCCTCACTTAGACACACCTCACTTGCTCATTGAGAGACAAGTTTCGGAATTGCAGTTGGAGAAGAGAGAGAGAGAGAGGTGCATCTTTGGGAGAGGATCTTTTTTATTAGATTAAGTTATCTCTTGGAATTGTATTGGCTATCTATAATAAGGGAGTTTTGTTGGGTTTTCTTCCCCTAGAGGGTTTTCCAGGATAAATGTTATGTCTCTTGTGATTGTGTATTTCTCAGTGATATTGTCTTATGTTGATGTTCTCCATTGAAATGCAAAGAATTATAATGATGGCTTAAACATTAACAGGATTCCTTTAGGGATTCCATTAAAGAAAAGTACTACCATGTTGGAAGCTACGAGGACCAGTACACAAGATGGACCACACTGTGTCAGGAAAGGGACCAGACAGTACCATATTTCACCAATATTGTCCATACCCTATGCACAAAATTGGGTATCAAAGATTCTGAATGAAATCTAGTTCTCAAATAACACAGTTGTATCCATAGATACATTCAAACAGAAATGGAGTTTCTGGACATCGCATCATTAGGTGCGGCTTATAGATATGATGTAAAGATTGAGAAAAAATTTAAGCAGAAGAGGTGAGAGTTTGGATCTGCAAACTCCTCACAGCCAAAGCAGGGAAAAGGAGGGCCCAACCCAAAAAACAAGGGACAGAGCAAATATGGTCACTCTCAGGACAACCAGTCCAAGATGCAACCCAAGAAGGGTAATGAGAATATGAAGAAGGACAAAGGAAAATGGTGTGAATACCATAAAATATCTTGGCACAACATCGAAGAATGTCACTCCAAGAAGTCACTGGTGGTCGAGATGAAATCTTGTGAGTCAGAGGTAAATTTTGACTATGAATCAAATCCAGAAAGTGGGAAGTGAATCATCGATGTCAAACCCAGTGCCACTGTCGCTACCACCAAAGTCCAACCAAGCGAACCAGAATAAATAGAGGAAGGGGAACTCCTCTTTCACTCACAGTTGTGGGTAAAGGGAACTTCGCTACATTTCATTGTTGATAGAGAAAGTCAGAAGAACCTAATTTCAGGAGAGGTCATGAAGTGGTTGGACCTATCGATAACACCACTTCCACATCCCTACACCATCGGTTGGCTTCTCCAAGGATGATATCTCTGTGTTATCCAACAATGTCATCTTCCCTACAGCATCAATCCCTTCAAAGAAGAGGTATTGTGTAATATTTCTCTCCTTGAAGTTTGTGATGTTATTTTAGGCCAACCATATTTGTGGAAGAGACATGCTATGCATGAAACTAGACCCCACAGTGTTATTATTACTTTGGGTAGATAATTGTATAGGATACCAAAGGTAGCACCACCTACCATTATTTATTTAATCTCTATTAAGCAATGCAGTAAGGTCATTTCATAGACCGGGAAGTTCTTATTCTTTGTGATCTATGCTCAAAGTAACCAGAAGGTCGATGCCACATCCATGACCCCCACACAGAGCCTCTCTTTTCAGCAGAAGAAAGTGGATGGGATCGTGGAAGAGTATAGCAACATCTTCTCCTCACCCATTGGGGTACCAACACACTGCCAAGTCAATCATCCAATTGATCTAAACCTCGGTGCCCCGCTGCCTAATGGACCAATATATAGTTGCTCACTGATGGATAATGATGAAATCAAGTGCTAGATCCAAGAGGTGATTTAAAAGGGGCACATCTGACCCATCTCCTCCCCTTGCAGAAGCTCGATTGTGTTGGTGCAGAAGAAATATGGGACCTGGTAGCTTTGTATTGATTACAGAGCACTATACAAAATCACAGTCAGGAACCAGTACCCAATTCCCCGAATTTATGACCTTCTTGACCAACTCAAGGGGGGGAATTTATTCAACAAGATTGACCTAAATTATGGATACCATCAGGTTCCCATCGAACCAACTGATGTATGGAAGACAATTTTCAAATCTAAAGAAGGTCTCTTTGAATGGTTGGTCATGCCCTTTGGCTTAACAAATGCACCAGCAAAATTCATGAGATTGATGGATGATGTATTGAGACCCTTCACCAAATATCTTGTGGTAGTATATCTAAATGACATCCTCATCTTCAGCAAAACTTGGGAGGAGCACATGCATCATATTCAGCGGGTTTTGGGCACTCTGTAGAAGCACAAGCTATATGCCAACTTGTAAAAATGATCATTTGGCATGAACAGGGTCCAATATTTGGGCTAGATTGTTGATGAGAATGGGGTACATGTGGATACATCTAAGATATAATTCATTCATGATTGGTTGGCCCTGACCACACTAACCGAGCTTCGGAGCTTCTTGGAACTTGCCAACTTCTACCGAAGGTTCGTGTTGGGATTCTCCCATATTGCATGGACCCTCAACCAAGTAACCAAAGGCATTGGTAGGGAAAAGTTTACATGGGGGCAAGAACAACAATGAGCATTTGAGGATATGAAGAATCACATGTGCTCAACTCTAGTACTCTCCTTATCTTATCTACAACAACCATTTGAGATTGAGACTGATGCCTCTAACTATGTTGTCGGTGCAGTTTTCACCCAGCATGGGAATCCAGTAGAATACCATAGTGATACACTCTCAGATATTGTTTGGAAATACCCCACCTATGACAAAGAAATGTATTCCATTGTGAAATCCTGCCAAAAGTGGAAACATTACATTATGGGCAAAGAGACAATCATCTACATTGATCACAAGCCTCTACAGTTCATACAGACACAGGAGAAGTTATAGGACAACCTCCATCAAAAGTGGTCTACATATCTACAGCAGTTCCATCTCAACATCAAGTATAAAATAGGGAGCACCAATCGTGTCACCGACTGCCTCAGTCGCCCTTCTGTTTCTACACTCACCATAGTACTTTGTTCCTGTAGGCATAAGGCATCTGAGTGGCCCCAACTTTATCGGCATGACCTGGACTTCACCACCACCTATCAGATATTGCGTACATGAGCGAATGTCACTGATTTTCACATCCAAGATGGATTTTTATTCCATATGGGCCACCTCTGTGTTCCCACAAGAGAGCGGGAAAGATGATTTGGGAGGCTCACTATAATTGGATGGCAGGACATTTTGGCATCGAGAAAACGGTGGCTATTCTATAGAAACATTTTTATTGGCCAAAAATTTGACAAAACTTCAACAAGTATATCAGATTGTGCACTCCCTCTTCCATCGCTAAGCCATCCATCAAGAAGCAAGGCTTATACACCCCTCTTCCTAATTCTGAGAGGCCTTGGGAATCCATCTCGATGGATTACATATCTGGCCTTTCATCCACCAAGCACAGAAATGATTGTGTATTTGTGGTGGTGGATTGATTTTTGAAGATGGCCATTATCACAGCCTGCAAGAAGAACATCACAACAACAGATACTGCCAATCTCTTCTTCGAATGGGTGTGGGTCCATTTTGGGATACCATAAACCATCACCTCAGATCAGGACAATAGATTCCTCAGCACATTTTGGTCGAGTCTTTGGTCACTGTTGGACAACAAGATCACTAAATCCACTGCTTTTCACCCCCAAACGGATGTCCAGACAAAGGTCATCAATTGGATTATTGTGCACATCCTGCACATGTATAAATCCTAGCATATGTGTACATGGGATGAGAATATTCCCTATGTTCATCACAGCTACAACAAGTCTCTCCATAGCTCCACCGGCCATAGCCCATTTCAGGTAGGGCTGGGACTCCAACCCTTGGGTTCCATTGATGTTTCACTAACTCTTGCAAACACACAGGAAAAATCTTCCCATGTTCCATCTGAGGCCAACAAAGCCACCAAATTCATTGAGTGGATTCATCACATCTACCAACAGGTCCATGAGATTTTGCAGAAATCCAATGCGAAGTACAAGTGGCACCATAATCAACACTGGGTACCGCACCGGTTTCAGGTGGGAGACAAGGTCTGGTTACATTTTCAGAAAGAGCACCTTATAGGGCCCCATTGGAATCTCCTCTCACTTCACTATGGGCCTTACACTATCACCAAGGCTATGGGTACCAATACTTTTGAGATCAACACTCCACCCTTCCTTGGCTTGCACCCAATGTTCAATGTGGACCTCCTTTGGCCATATTTTCCACCATTATTGGACACCTCAGAGATTACAGAACAATTGAAACCAAAAGAGCTCAACCCTGAATACATGGAACATGCATCCATTGATCATATAGTGGACACAGAGGTCAAGGGCACTCACCAAAAGAGAATCCAGCTTTATCAGTTTTTCAAGGCAAGGCAACTCCTATACCAAGGCAAGTGGCTCACCCAGGGCTAATGTTAAGAACCAAATATCAATATAGCATATAAAAACCTCATAATAAGTACTCAATGCCTTGAAAAAGAGAGAAATTCAGATAATAAGCCTCTTCGAGG
The DNA here is from genome assembly GCA_032191745.1 of Picea mariana. Taxonomy (NCBI): domain Eukaryota; kingdom Viridiplantae; phylum Streptophyta; class Pinopsida; order Pinales; family Pinaceae; genus Picea; species Picea mariana. Next base: position 101,695 of record JASDQU010736392.1, on the reverse strand, counting down.
GGGAAACCTCCTTATGCCCACATAAATGTACAATTTCAAGATGATTCCAAATGAAAATGTCTCCTTGGTATATATATGAGACTAGGAGGTATAATTACAACTAATGGAATAAAGCTGACATAAATAATATAACATTACTAATGTAATATGCCCCAATTAAGGGGTAATGAGACAATATTAGGGCTTAACATGTCCCTCCCTTTGAGACAAGTGTTGTCCGCAACGCTTGAGTAACTCTGGATGCTTATGCATAAAAGACTCATCTTCCCAAGTGGAATCTTTAGACGATAGTTTCCTCCATTTAATGAGATACTCTGAAATGGATCTATTCCTTGACTGGTGAACTCTTGTGTTAGTGATGGCTTCAGGATCCAATATGATTTTTCCTTCCTCGTCAAGTTCTTGCAATATAATTTGAACTAGGATCGTGTCGCCTATAACCTTATTTAAGCATGAAACATGGAAAACTAGGTGTACTCGTGAAGATGTAGGCAACTCCAATTTGTATTCCATAATACCAATCTTTTGCAACACCTTATAAGGGCCATAGTACTTTGGTGATAATTTATTATCCTTTTTGGCTTGCTTGAGGGACATCTGTTTGTATGGTTGTAGTCTTAAAAACACCCAATCCCCTACTTCAAAATGTATTTCACTACGATGTTGATCTTATTGTTATTTCATGCGATTCTGTGCCATGGTCAGGTTGTCCTTTAAGATTTGGAGAACTTGTTGTTGATGCTTGATGTAATCTTCCATTGCTTGAACCTTAGATTTTTCTTTTAGAGAAGAAGTGATGGAAGGAGGGTGGTATCCATAGAGTGCCATAAATGGTGTCATTTTTGTTGCAGTATGAAAGGAAGTGTTATACCACCATTATTCCAAGGGTAACCATTTGAACCATTGTGTTTGTTTATCAGAGACAAAGCAACGAAGGTAGCCTTCCAAACATTTGTTCACTATCTCAGTTTATCCATCAGATTGAGGATGATAGGATGAGCTATGAGCCAATTGAGTACCCAAACAAGAAAAGAATTATGTCCAAAAATGTCCAGTGAAGATGGGATCTTTGTCACTTACAATAATATTTGGGCTACCATGTAGCTTTTGAATTGTCTCCATGAATGCGGTGGAAACTGTACTAGCTTTGAATGGATGAGAGAGTGCACAAAAGTGTGCGTACTTGGTCAATCTATCAACAATCACCATGATGACACTCTTTCCTTCAGACTTCGGTAACCCTATGATGAAATCCATAGAAACCTCCTCCTGGCGCTGACTTGGGATGGCTAATGGTTGTAAAAAACATGGGGTCTTAATTGTTTCCACCTTATTTTGTTGGCAAACCAAACATTCTTCCACAAACCTTTGAACTTCAGTTTTAAGGCCATCCCAAAAAAAACCTTCTTGACTCTATGGTAGGTTTTCAAAAATCTTGAGTGCCCTCCTACTGGAGAGGTGTGCAATTCCAATAATACCTTTTGTTTGAGTTGGGAGTTCTTACATAAATATAAGCGATCTTTGTACCATAGTGAATCATTTTTCCATGTAAATGTATTTGATGCATTGGAATCCTATTGCAACCTTTGAATGAGAGTCCACACTTTTTTGTCATTCTTCCATTCATCCCTTTCTTCTATTATCCAATCGGGTTGGATGATCGAGATAGCATAGAGAAAGGCCTCAACAT
>JASDQU010736392.1:80363-99209 GCA_032191745.1 Picea mariana | reverse complement strand
ATGGCCTTCATGAGTTCAGAATGTTGTTTTTGGGATATCTTATTCCTTCATTCTAATCTGATGATACCCTGAATGGAGATCCAATTTTGTGAAATAGATTGCTCCATGTAGTTCATCTAACAATTCATCAATGGCGGGAATAGGAAACTTATCTTTAATAGTGATCTTGTTGAGCTCTCTATAATCTGGACACATATGCCATGAGCTATCTTTCTTGAATACCATTACCATTGGTGCAGAGTAAGAACTTTGGCTAGGTCTAATAATGCCAACCTCTAACATTTCTTCAACCATGTGCTCAATTTCACTCTTCTAGGCATAAGGGTATCTGTATGGCCTAATGTTAGGAGGAACACTCCCAGGAATTAGGTGAATTTTCATTATCATTATTTCAAGTGGGTGGAATACCTTTGGGAATATCTTCAAATACTTTGGAATGCTTATCAATGATCCCTTGGAGATCTTAAGGAATAGATGGCTTAGATGTTTGAACATATAGTGAGCATAGTTGTGCAATAACACCTTGATGCCCCTTTTTCAATAATTTTGTCATGCCATTAGAGCTTATCACCTTACCGGTTTTCCCTATGATACCTCTTATCTCAATTTCTTTCCTTCCAATGAAAATTTCATGAAAAGTTCTTGAAAATTAAAAGCCATTGTTCCTAATGATTGTAACCATTGGATTCCTAGTACAACATCAGCACCACCCATGGGTATATAAATCATTGGACTATTCATTACATATTCCCCCATAGTAAGATTGATCTTATTGAATTTTCCTGAGAAATTGATAGTTCCTCCATCTGCAATCATTACTTGAAACTCTGGCGCTGGATATACAAAGAAATTGAGAGCTTTGGCTAATTTATAGTGAATGAAAGTATGAGTACTGCCAGAATCAATTAGGATTATTACCTTTTTCTTTTTGATGTATCCTTCGATCTTGAGGGTTTGAGGAGTGCTAATTCTAGCCAATGCATTACACGATATCGTGGGAGTCAACTCTTCAAACGAAATTGCTTCTAGGTTTTCATCTTGAGATGGTTCTTGTTCTTCTTCTTCTTCCTCTTCACAATCTATGTAGAATAATTTCTTCTCACCACACTTATGTTCCTTACTGTACTTGTTGTCACGATTAAAGCATAAACCTTTTTCTTTTCTTTCCTCCAATTGTTGAGGTGTCAACCTTGTAGGTTGAGGTGTTTTAGAAGAAGGAGCACTATTCTCTCTATAGATGTTGGGATTGGTCCTTCTAGTAGCCATAGCCATATTTTTACTTTCAACATTTATTTCCACCTTAAATGCATTCTCCAATGATTTGGGTTCCCAAAGGCGAACCTCATGTTGAATGTTATCCTTTAAAGTTCCTATGAATACATCAATCAAGTGCTTATCTGGAATATTTCTTACCTTTATATTCAATCTTTGGAAGTTCTCAATGTGCTCTGTAACTGAACCCTTTTTCTTGAGATTTATCAATTGGCTAAAGAAGGTACTGCTCCTTGTATCCTCATAGTGTGTTATCATTTCTTCCATGAAAATTGTCCAAGTGACGAGTGATTTGCGAGAACAAATCCATAGATACCATACAAATTGATTGGGTTCTAAATATAAAGAAGCAATCCGTACCTTTTGTGTATGTGGCACATTATGTAGATCAAAGAATTTCTCCATCTAAAGTATCCATGTGATTGGGTCCTTGCCATCAAACTTCCTCATATCGATCTTGGGAACATGGTTGGTCTTCAACCCAAAGTTGGAATTTCTCCATTCTTGATTCACCTTCCTTGTGTCCTCATCATGAATTTCATGGGATACATTTTCACTTTCAGGTGTCCTCCCTATTATGAAATTTTTCAATCCTTCCATGATCTCCCCTTTTAAACCCTCCATCATCTCTTGTAGTTCATCTTTTGTTACTATCTTCTTTTGTAAATCATTTATGTCCCTACACATTTCTTCACCTTTATCAAGATTCCATGTAGGATTATCTGGAGGCTTATTTGGTGTAGGAGTTCCCTTTTTGTGTGGCATGTTGGCCAAGTATCACTTTTGAACCTTGATTTTGAGGTGGTTATGCTAGACAATATTTNTCAATCCTTCCATGATCTCCCCTTTTAAACCCTCCATCATCTCTTGTAGTTCATCTTTTGTTACTGTCTTCTTTTGTAAATCATTTATGTCCCTACACATTTCTTCACCTTTATCAAGATTCCATGTAGGATTATCTGGAGGCTTATTTGGTGTAGGAGTTCCCTTTTTGTGTGGCATGTTGGCCAAGTATCACTTTTGAACCTTGATTTTGAGGTGGTTATGCTAGACAATATTTGTTTTGTTGTATCTCCAAAGTTTCATCCCTTCTAGGTATGAAACTTTATTTTTTTTAGTTCTCTGATATTTATTCTCTGCAATGCCACAGTTCTGATCAAAATTGGATGTGCCAAATGGAATTTACGGTAACTTCCCCACAACTTGTTGATTTTTGGCCTTTCCGAGAGATGTCACTTATATAGAGTGCCCCGCACAACATAATTGATATAAAATTCTGAAACTCTTAAAAAAAATACTATAGACTGTCCAATATCCAATGCAACCAGACTCACTCAATTTGGATACTCTAGTAAGAATTCATGATTGTTTTACCTGAAACACCTTCTTGAGACTAGTCAATAGGACTAGTCAGATACCCTATCTTCCACAGGGTGTATCTACAAATGTAAGATGACCTAGAAGCTAAAAATTTTACCACGGATACCTTACTAATTTTTTTGAATTTCCTCCAGATTTCAGGGTCTGAAATGTTACAGAAAAAAATTTATAGTGAAAATTCTGCAATGACTCAATTCAGGATGATTTTAGAACCCTATCTTGCACAGGTTGTATCTCCAAAATTGTAAGGATGCGGGAGCTGAAATTTTTACCCAACGTACCTTGATCCTTCTACTAAATATCTTCCAAGTCGTTCCTTTTGAAACATTGTAGAAAAAAATTTATAGCAAAAATTCCAAGGTGTCTCAGATGTAGCAGTGAAACCCCAAGACCTTGAGCTCTAATACCATATGTTAAGAACCACATATCAATATAGCATAGAAAAACCTCAGACTAAGTACTCAATGCCTTGAAAAAGAGAGAAATTCAGATAATAATCCTTTTCAAGGGGGAAACCTCCTTATGCCCACATAAATGTATAATTCCAAGATGATTCCAAATGAAAATGTCTCCTTGGTATACATAGGAGACTAGGAGGTATAATTACAACTAATGGAATAAAGCCAACATAAATAAAATAAAATTACTAATGTAATGAGCCGATATTAGGGCTTAACAGCTAAATTCAGCAAAATTTTCCTCATCTGATGGGTGAACTCAACGCAATGGAGACCAATGCTTCCTAAGGGGGTAGGACTGACCAGTGGATATTGGTGGCCACCCACTTATTCCAACTGGCTCCTCTTGTTAGTTTTTATTTTAGAACGTTCTTCTATACTCCTTTGTAATTGTGGTTTCTAAAATTCTGGGGTTGTCTGAAGCCCTACACATATTCTAGATGTATACTGGTAGCCTCCCACCTAATCCAACTGGCTTGTTTTGTAATTTTTTATGTCAGCACATCTTTATGTACTTCCAGGGCCATTTTGGGGCCCTAAACAATGTTTTTTTGGCGTTCCACAGTCAAAATGTAGAAAAAGTTAAAGTTTGACAGCATAATTTGTATTTCTCTAGAAGACCTTTCCAACTGGCTATCACGTGCCTAAAATGGAGGTCGTATGCAAAAGTTACGACTCTGGGAAGTTGAGGTACCAACTTACCCATAGGGGCCCACATAAATTTTGGTGTTTCACCAACTAGGGTTAGGTTTTTGGATATATAGGGTTTTGGCATTCATGAGTAATATTAAAAAGACTTATGGAGCCTCATTATAATCATTTTTCTCAGACGAATGCACGTAGCAAGCCACATCTCTTCTCAGTCATAGCTACCACCATTCGAGCAAGTTGTTTCCAAGTTTTGCAGTTTTACAATTTCAGCCTATTTTATTTATTCAATAGAAGTTATTATTCACTGGATATCTGTTTTTGTGTTCCTATCTCTATTTTATTGTATTCAGTCTGTTATTTCTTTCGTTCTACTCATAAATCTGGATCACTTACTCTTTATTAACACATCTGAGGATCACCCCATCTGAGTTCCTCCACCCGAGACCATTCTCTATTAGGAAATACTTCATATCTTTGAGCCTTAGGTCTCTTCTCTTATGTTCCACTAAATCATCAGGGCATGTGAGGTTTTTTAAATAATAGATGATATTTGAATACCATTCATTATTTTCAATTTCATTCATGACACCATTGACTTGTTCCTTCTCTCCTACTTCAATGGCCTCTTGATTTATTTTTGTCATCATTTTTTCTAGCCCTTATCCCTTAATTATCTTGGTTGGTTTTATCTCCAAATCGTACTCTTGTATTTGTGGCAGATACTTTCCCCTTGATCCAAGGCAATCCTTTTGTGATAAAAAATCCTTTACGGTGGGGTAGGGAACAAAGGCCTTGATTTTATTGTATCCCACATAAGTTTGAAAGTGTTTGAGAGACTTTACTAAAGCATAATCTTGTTTTTCCATAATGGTGTAATTCAATTCTGAGTCTCTAAGATTTTTTCTCATGAAAGTGATCGGTTGTTCATCCCCTTGATCATTCTTTTGTAATAACACCCCTACAATGGTATCCTTTGAACAAAAGAAAAAATGATCAAGTCTTTGGAAAATTTTGGGCTAATCAAGACTAGTGCAACAATTATTGTCTCCTTAATACATTCAAAAAGCAACCTACCTTCACTTTCTCATTCAAAACGTATGTCCTTTTTTAGTAACTTGTTAAGGGCTTTAAATATTTCGGCAAAGTTTGGGATGAATATCCTGATAAAGTTAATATGAACAAAGAAGGATTGCAATGATTTCTTGTATTTGGGAAGAGGGATTTTCTTGATGTCTTCAACCCTACTAGGATCTATGGTGATTCCATCTTTATAAATGATGTGTCCTAGTAACTTACCTTTGTCKACACCAAAAATTGATTTCTTAGGGTTGAGAGAAATGCCATACTCCCTACATCTCTGAAAAATAGTTCTTAAGTGATGGATATGTTTTTCCCTATTTTTAGAGATGGTGGTTAGATCATCGTGATATATCTCTATAATCTTCCCAATTATATMCCTAAAATCATAGTCCACAGCTCATTGAAAAGTAGCTCCTACATTGGTGAGTCCAAAAGTCATTCATAAATACTTATAGGTTCCCCAAGGGGTGGTAAATGTATTTTTGAGTTGATCATCCTTTTTTACCAAGAATTGATTATACCCTAAGAAGCCATCAAGCATGGACATCATATTTGCATCGGTTACCCTTTCCAAAATATATTCCATGTTTGGTAAAGGATAATTGTCTTTGAGCAAAGCCTGGTTTAAGTTTCTGAAATCTACACATCCTTATTTCACCAATATTCATCCTTACAATAACTGGATTAGACACCCACGATGAATATCTAATAGGTTCAAATATTCCTGCCTCAACCATCTTTTGTAACTCCTTTTGTACTTGTGGGAAAACCTTTGGGTTCATCTGCCTGAGTTTTTGTCTAAAAGGCTTCGTGCCATCAATGAGGGGAATGGTGTGTTGTATAATGTCTTTATAGTAGGCATTTATATATTCTTAAGGCTGAGAGAAGACATATTTGAATTCTCTTATAAGTGTAATCAACTTTTCCCTCTCATCAGTCGTTGTTCCTTTACCAAATTTGATTAATTTCAGGGATTCCTTGGTTCCAATGTTGTATTCAACAATCTCATCACTAATTTTGTTCGAAGTTTTCCCTTTATACATATCATTTTGGTCAAAGAGATTTTATAAAGGAACAATACATTTGGATAGAGGCCCATTGGCCACATCGATGATCTCGATATTTTCTCTCTCATCCAACAAGTTTATTTGAGCTTCAGAGAACTCTCCCTCATTCTGAAGAAAATGAAGAAGTTGATTGTCATCTTCAAATACTTTCCAATGTTCCAATTTGTCAGGTAACGAGGGTCTGAAGTTTACTTCCACCTTGTAGAGGTCGATTTCTTTGGAAAGTTGTAAGGTTAAAGAGGAAACATCAAGGTTGTATTCCAAGTGATTTCTTTCCCTAGGGATGGCCTCAATGGAAAAAATTTCAAACCTTTTTATGGCATCCAAAACAACATCCTTGTACTATTTTAACTTTGGGTTTTTCATAGAAAAATTCTTATTGACTTGTGAAACAATTAGGTTGAAATCCCCCTTTACATGCAGGCTTTTGATGTTCATATTGATGGCCAGGTTAATGCCTAGGATAATGGATTCTTAATTGGCAATGTCATTTGTGCAGTCAAACTCAATCATGTATGAGAAAAGGGTAGTCTCATTTTCTGGTGACCTTAAGACTATCCCCGCACCCGAGCATGTGCTTGAGTGTGCATCGTCAAAATCCATGCCCCAAGATCCTTCCCTTTTTTCTTCATCAATAAAAAGGAAATTTTCCAAAATAAACGTGATGTCTATACCTTCTTCCAGAACCTGATGGTTTAGGTTGATATGGCCCACAGTACTTTAAACTTTGGTCTTTTCCTGGAGAGACACTTTCTTGTTACCTTTGTCGATTTTAACCTTTGCTTCATTTAGAGGTTATGCAAGAACTTGTTTAAAGTATTGCGAGAATTTTTCTTCAGCCTACTTTGTTTCTTGCCTCTTTTCACAATCCAAGATCTTACTCGGTGGAAAAAGTGTTTTTTCTAACGTTACCTCTCTCTCTTCTTCTAAAAGATTGATCATGAGATAGGTTTCCCTTTCGACTGCTTGCTCTCGTTCCTCTTGTAGGAAAGTTCTGACATCTGAGGGAATGTTTGGTGAGACAAAGTCATCAATCTGATTAATTTGAAGAGTCTTTTTTAGGTCTTCTTCTTCTTGTACGAGAGAGGAGGCTAAGTTTTCTTCTATTTCCCATGCTCTCTCATGATCCTCGAATAAAGTGGTAGGATGTCTCCCAATCAAGACCCCATATGGATATTTCATAGTTGATATATAGGACTTGAGAATGGTAGCTTTGGAAGGTCTTAACTTCTGAGGATAAACCTATCATTGAAATCCTTTATATCCTCCCCTGACTTTCTTTTGAAATTGTGGAGTTGATTATACAAGGATTGGTAATCTCTTTTTTTTCCAAATATTTTGGTTAAAATATTTTGAAAGAGGCACGAATTTGTTATTGTTCCTGAGGAAATATCATCAAACCAATCCTTGGCCCTTCCAACAAAAGTGTAAGCAAAAATTTTCATCAAGATATCCTCATGTTGGTCACAGGATTCTAGACTACGCACGAAAATATACAAGTGATCTTCAGGTGTAGTGAGATCTTCTCTTGAAAATATGAGTAGCCACTCTTTGAAGTCCTTTAGGATTTTATGAGGGGATTTGGGGATCTTTGTTATGTCCAAAGGTTTGTGTTCCTCTTTTGTTTTCAGAATCCAAGTAACACTTGGAAAGGTGGGTATGGGTGAAAGCGGAGGCGTGGAAATAGGATGTGAGGATGGAGGAATAGGAGAGGTAGATGGATAATTGCGAGGGATGGATGAATTTGGAGGACTAGGCCCTTTGGGTGAGGATTTACAACCTTTCGAAGGTTTTTTAGGAATGTGTTTCTTTGGTGGCATGGTGGAGTCGACATACAAGATTTTACAAAAAGCTTTATTGAAAAGGTGGAAAAGTAACGTTCCTCAATGGATTCATCGGGAAAGCTAAGGGATAGAGGCTTTAGGAGGGAAGCTTGCCAAAGTGTCGTTAAGGAACGAAGAGGATTCAAAATCCTCCTCAGAAATGATGCCAAAATGTTATAGCATAGGTTGTAGGTTGGGAAAATCCTGACCCAACCACAAAATCAAGTGCTACAACTAAGGAAAACTACACCCAATGTCACCTCGATGTAGGTCTCTCACTTAAAGGGTGACTAGGTCACTCTAGGGAGGTGATCTCGGTGAACCTAGGGGGAATGAGATGGAGGTGGATGAAGATGGAAAGGAAATCCCTAGAGTTAAATTCTAAATGGTATGAAGGTCTTGGAATGAGGTCTTGAGAAGGGCCAAGGGGTTCCAAGTATGTTGAGTAACCTGCAAATGGTAAAATACATGCCCGAGACACAAGAAAAACAAGAATGTGTTGCAATATAATCAAGTGGAAAATAAAGTTAAGATTTATGTCCCTAATAGCATATGTTAGTAAAAATTTATATCAGCAATAAAATGGAATTTTAATCTGAAAAATAAATGATATAGATCAAGTATAAAATGCAAGAGAAAGACTAGTTAAAGACTAGCTAAACTCAAGATGAAAGACCAAGATCTTAGCATGAAATACAAGGAAGTTGTAAACACTTGTCTGAAAAAAATTATACAGACTTATGGCTGTAAATTTCAATGTATTACAGCAACAAAATCATTCAATGAAAACCCCTCAAACTTTTCCAAAAATTGTGCTAGACCAAGAAGAATAAGGGTGTAAAATTTGAGCAAAATCCAATGGTTGATAAGAGAGTTATTCAAGAAGATGAGTTAGGGTTTATGCAGACCTAGTGGCTGAAGATATAATTTTATAACAGAAGAAATAAGTGGCCCCTTGATGGGGATTCCCTAGTGGTTTTGAGGTTCTCAAGTCACAAGGAATACAATCCACTTTGCAAGAAGTAAAAATAACCAAAAATCATGTTGCCCAATGCAATATTTTACTTGTCCAATGCAAGATTAGTGCCTTTAGTTATGGGTTAATGAGGTTGAGAAGAATGACCTAGGGTTACTAAATCCTTGGGGGTGTAAACCCTCTTACTTCCCAAGTCAAGTAACCTATCTAGGGTTTGAAGATGAGGGGTGTAAATCCCCTTACTTCCTCAAACAATCCCTTCCAACATCAACAATATTAAGTATAAAAATGATGAATACTAGAGTGGGGGTGTAAATCCTTATACTTCCCACTTAGTTCCTAGCACAATAACCTTGACTTGAAACAAATTATAGCATGAAAGTAAAACACCATACCAATTTCAAGGAAAATACTAAGGCAATCCACCATAAGAGAAAAATATAAGCCTTACAAGGCTAGCGCTACACTTTCATCAACCATTCACAAAAATATAGCCATAAACAAGAGCATAAAAGACACAATTTGCCAAAGGCAGCGAAATTTTCAGACCAATGTCTTCTCACAAGAGGGAGAGTTATGATTCCAAATGAGATATTAAGATCTCTATTTATACAAAACGTTGCTAACATAGTTTTTCCACATACTATTATGGAAAACACAATATTAGGGGTCAACAACCCTAGTATTTACCCTTTACACAAACAATATTATTTAATTCATTCTAATTTTCACTTTTGCACAAATAAACCCTAAAATGGGTGTGACACCCGCCCTTTAGGGGACGTTTTGTCTTCTTGATCAAGTCATTGGGGTAGTTACATCATGGATAGGCCTCCAAAGGCCACATGTATTCAATCCATGTCCTCTCTCCCATGATCAAGTCCTTCCTTCACCCAAACGTCCACTCATCCATGTCTCACCACCAAACCCTAGCCCCCAAGAAGATGTCAAGACTCTAAGGGTAACGTTTTGCCTCTCCTAGGAAAATTGTTTGTCACATGAGGGGTGGGCTAGGTCTTTCTCATCATCGTCTAGGTCTCCAAAGACTCATCTCTGCGATCTAGCATGTGAACCCATGGCATCCAACCTATGGACTTGCAGCCCCAAGGAAGCCCAAGATAGGCTTGTTCTTCCAAAATTGTCCACCAACTAGGTCCTGCAATGAAAAATAAGCACGCCCTCCAAGGATCTCAAGTCATAACATAATTATAAGTGAATCCAGTAAATAAATTAGACACCTAAGCATGTGCATCAAAGATCACTATATCAAACAGTTAATTGCTCAAAGACAATATGCGACTTTTTAAGATTGAATATGGGAGGGTTGACAAAGTATCCTATTGGGTAGATCTTTCCCTAGGTCAAAGAAAGTTTCCAAGAGATCCCTCTCTAAGCCATGTAAAGTCGGTGATGTGGTTGGGTTCAAGACTCGATGGGCATAGGGCCCATGACATACAAGAGGGCATAGTTTCTAATTCATGGGTTCCTTTGTAGAGTGTGTGTGGTACCTTCTTCCACAATGCACTTTTTTTAAGCCCATTATTTTATATTCTTTCATAATTTTAAGGAAAGGTTGAAATCCACTGCCCTAGTATGGTGTCTAGATAATGGAAATGTCACCCACAAACACCTAGTGGAAATGAGAAGGTTTTCTTATGCAACTGAGAGCCATTACCCTGGCTTGGTGACCCGTTGATGGTAATGTCATACCACTATGTATTCATGGACATGATAGGTCATCTCGTGATGAGACCTCCTATCCTTCAACTAACCTTTTAATCATTTTTAATCATATTTCATTGTGGGCCCCCCTTTACTCAAATATAAGAGTTTCATTGCTTTCCTGGGAGATCCTTGGGTGAAGCATATAGAAGGTTCATACATAGGATTTTATCTTTTACCCAACGTCGATCCCTCTGGTCCTTCATCCCCTTCTTCCCATAGAATGAGGGACAACCCCTTCTTAGGTCAATACACCCTAAAATCCCAAGAGATTAGGAAATGGAGGGGAAATAATAATGGAAAATGATAAGTATGGTCGGGAATGGTACGATGGCTCTTCAAGGGAGTTCCTAGTAGCAAATCCATCCCTAAGAAAGATCACTTACTAGGGAATAATGTCAACCACCAAGGTGAATCAGGAAAAAAGGAATAATGTCCGAGAATATATCATGAAATCTAGAGCAATCTAAGATACAACATACTTAAATGGCTTAAATATTGAAATGATTCTTACCATAATACTAACTTGTACCTCATGGAACAAGGCCCATTCCCTTCAAAAATCCAGTTGATGTGGTGGATTCCATCTCAAAATATGCAACCATTTGTGGTGGTGAGAGGGGTCTCCAACTATGCAAAAGGGTATTGTTGGTCATGTATTGTCTTGACACTCCATGTCTACAACCTGAGGGCCTCAAGACATAATTTCCTTAGTTATCCACAAAAAGGGGATAACATGTCCTATTGGGTAGATCTTTCCTAGGTCAAGGAGTGTTTCACAAGTGATCCATATCTAAGCCATGTAAAGTGGATGAAGTGGTTAAGGATCAAGACTCAATGGGCATGGGGTTCATGACATACAAGGGGTTGTAGTGTCTCATTCATGGGTGCCTTTGTAGAGGGTGTGTGGTGCCTTCATTTGCAATGCAATTTTTCTAAGCCCATCGTTTTTCCATTATTTTTTTCTTTCATGTTTTAAGGATGGGTTGAAGGCCATTGTCCTAGCGTGTTGTCTAGATAATGACAGTGTCACTCACAAATAACTTGTGGAAATGAGAAGGTTGGCTTGTGATCAGAACCCCTTTCTCTTAATTGTGAAATTGAGAGCCACTACCTTGGCTTGGTGGCTAGATGATGGTAATTTCATATCGTTAGACACCCATGATCGTGATAGGTTGGATTGTGATGAGACCTCCTATCCTCCAAATAACCCCCTAAGAATTCTATCATTTATTCATTTGGGTACCCTTTTCTTACATATAAGTGTTTCATTGATTTCTTGGGGGATCCATGGGTGAAGCATATGGAAGGTTTATATATATGATTTTATCTTTTATGCAACAGTAATCCCTCTAGTCCTTCATCCCCTTCTTCCCACAGAATGAGAGACAACCCTTTCTCTGGTCAATACACCCTAAAATCCCAAGAGATAAGGAAATGGGGGGTTTAAGTGATGAAAAGTGGTAAGTATGGTCTCGAACAGTATGATGTCTCTTCAAGGGAGTTCCTAGTAGCAAACCCATTCCTGAAGAAGACCACTTACTAGGGCACAATGTCAAGAACCAAGGTGAAATGGGGCAAAAGGCATAATATCCAAGCATACATCATTTAATCTAAAGCAGTCTAAGATACAACATACTCAGATGCCTCAAATATTGAAATGACACTCACCATAATACTTGACTTTGACCTCATGGAGCAAGGCCCAGTGCCTCTCGGAAGCAAGTTGGTGTGGTGGATGCCATCTGAAAATCTATGACCTTTGTATTGGTGAGAAGGGTATCCATTTGTGCAAGTGGATATTATTGGTCATGTAGTCTCTTGGCACTCCATATCTACAACCTGAGGGCCTCGAGACATAATCTCCTTAGTTATCCCACAAAATGTGCTAGGGTTAGTAGAGAGTTAGGAAAATTTAGGGGTTAGTCCTAGGGTTAGCTTAGAAGATATTAGGGGTTAAAAGGTAAGTTGTTTGCAGCCCTAATGGTTGTAGAAGTTAGTTTTCAACTACATCAAGAATTTATGGTTAAAAGGGGATGCCTCAATTAGGCAAGAGATCCAAAGGCTCAAGGAACAACTTCCCGAAGAGACAACTTCAAAACTTGAAAATTTCACGTTTACCAAGGCAGCAATTTATTTCTCCAATGCAACAAATAATGACTAGTTCCTTTAAAGATTGGTTTAATTGATTCAAGAAAAGAAAGAGATAAAGGTACTACCTCCTTGGGGGTGTAAATCCTCTTACTCCTCAAGGCAAGTATCTCTAGCTAGGGTTTAGGCTAAGAGGGTGTATGCACTTATACTTCTCTTAGAAAACCCTTGTTAAACCAATAAAATTTAAGCATAAAGTGATGGATACTAAGTTGGGGGTGTATTCCCTTATACTTCCCACCTAGCTCTATCAAAATAACCTTGTTTTGAACAAAAATGATAATGCAATGCAAAAAAGCCTTACCAATTCAAAGAAAATGTGAAGATAAACCACCACAATAGCAAAGAAGATCCTTCAAAGGCTAGTGCATCACTTCCATAAACCAATAACCAAGAACATAGCCATACACAATATCACAAGAGAGAAACTATCCAAAGATAGCGAAAATTTCAGTCTAATACTTCTCACAATGTGAGAGTTATGATTCAAAATGAGGTCTTATGATCTCTATTTATACAAAATGTCACTAACATAGTTTGTCCACATTAGCAAGGGTAAAACATAAGATATGGGGTCCACAACCTTTATATTACCCCTTGCAAACAAATAATATTAAACAATTCATATTATTTTTACTTTGTGCACAAAAGAAAACTCGAAAATAAGACGCCACCTTTCTATGGTGACGTTTTGGCACTTTTAGGTCAAATATTGAGTTGGAGATGATAGATTTGGGAATCCAAAGGCCATGTGTCTCTAATCCAACCTTATATTCCATGATACAAGGGTTCCTTCCTTCAAAACGTTATGTGTGTACTCGTCACCACCTCAAGCATCTAGAAGGTTTATATATAGGATTTTATCTTTTACCCAATAGCAATCCCTCTAGGCCTTCATCCCTTTCTTCCTACAGAATGAGGGACAACCCCTTCTTGAGTCAATACACCCTAAAATCCCAAGAGATAAGGAAATGGGGGGTTTAAGTGATGAAAATTGGTAAATATGGTCGGGAATGGTATGATGGCTCTTCAAGGGAGTTCTTAGTAGCAAACCCATTCCCGAGGAAGACCACTTACTAGGGCACAATGTCAACCACCAAGGTGAAAAGGGGAAAAAGGCATAATGTCCAAGCATATGTCATGAAATCTAAAGCAGTCTAAGATACAACATACTCAGATGCCTCAAATATTGAAATAACACTCACCATAATACTTGATGTGTACCTCATGGAGAAAGGCCCAGTGCCTCTCGGAAGCCAGCTAGTGTGGTGGGTTCCATCTGAAAATCTATGACCTCTGTGGTGGTGAGAAGGGTATCCATCTATGTAATTGGATATTTTTGGTCATGTAGTCTCTCGACACTCTATATCTACAACCTGAGGGCCTCGAGACATAATCCCCTTAGTTATCCCACAAAATGTGCTAGGATTAGTAGAGAGTTAGGGAAAAGTTAGTGGTTAATCCTAGGGTTAGTTTAGGAGTTATTAGTGGTGAAAGAGTTAGTTTTTTGCATCCCTAATGGCTGTAGAATTTAGTTTGTAACAACAGCAAAAATTTATAGTTAAAATGGGATGCCTCAATTAGGCAAGAGAGCCAAAGGCTCAAGGAACAACTTCCCGAAGAGACAACTTCAAAACTTGAAAATTTCACATTTACCAAGGCATTAATTTGTGTCTCCAATGCAAAAAATAATGACCAGTTCCTTTAATGATTGGTGTAATGGAGTCAAGCAAAGAAAGAGCTAGAGGTACTACCTCCTTGGGGGTGTAAATCCTCTTACGCCCCAAGGAAAGTATCCCTAGCTAGGGTTTAGGCTAAGAGGGTGTATGCACTTATACTTCTCTTATAAAACCATTGTTAAACTAATAAAATTTAAGCATAAAGTGATGGAGACTAAGGTGGGGGTGTATGCCCTTATACTTCCCACCTAGCTCTAGCAAAATAACCTTCTCTTGAACACAAATGATAATACAATGAAAAAAATCCTTACCAATTCAAGGAAAATGCTAAGATAAACCACCACAATAGAAAAGAAGAGCCTTCAAAGGATATCACATCACTTCCATCAACCAATAACCAAGAACATATCCATACACAAGAGCACAAGAGAGAAACTAGCCAAAGATAGCGAAAATTTCAATCCAATACTTCTCACAATGGGAGAGTTATGATTCAAAATGAGATCTTATGATCTTTATTTATACAAAATGTCACTAACATAGTTTGTCCACATTAGCAAGGGTAAAAAATAATACAAAGGGTCCACAACCCTTATCTTACCCCTTGCAAACAAATAATATTAAACAATTCATCTTATTTTTACTTTTTGCACAAAAGAAAACCCTAAAATAAGACGTCACCCTTCTAGGGTGATGTTTTGGCACTTTTAGGTAAAAATTTGAGTTGGATATGATAGATTTGGGCTTCCAAAGGCCATGTTTCTCTTATCCAACCTTATATTCCATGATACAAGGGTTCATTCCTTCAAAAATTTCTATGTGTACTCATCACCGCCTCAATCCCCTTAAGCATGACATCAGGCCTCCAAAAGATGACGCTTTGCATCTCCTAGGAAAAAAGTTTGGCATGTGACGGATAGGTCATGTCTCTCAAGTCATATTCTATTCCTCCAAAGGTACATATCTTTCATCTGGAATGCAGGCCCTTGGAATCCAACCTGTGGGCTTCAAGCCCCATGGAATCCCAAGCTAGGCTTGTTCCTCAAAAACTGTCCACCAACTAGGTCTTGCAAAGACAAATAAGCACACCCTCCAAGGATATAAAGTCAAAATATCATGATGAGTAAATCAAATCAATAAATGATCCACCTAATCATGTGCATCAAATATTACCCTATCAATCAAGTAAGTGCTAAAAGACATTATGCAAATTTCCAAGCTTGGATATGGGACGGTTGATGAGGTGTCCTATTGGGTAGATCTTTCCTAGGTCAAGGAGTGTTTCCCAAGTGATTACTTTTTAAAACATGTAAATTGGATGACATTTTTAAGTATCAAGACTCAATGGGCATGGGGTTCATGACATACAAGGGGTTGTAGTATCTCATTCATAAGTGCCATTTTAGAGGGTGTGTGGCACCTTTGTTTGCAATGAAATTTTTCCAAGCCCATAATTTTTCTTTCATGTTTTAAGGATGATTTGAAGGCCATTGTCCTAGAATGGTGTTAGGATAATGATAGTGTCACTCACAAATACCTTGTGTAAATGAGAAGGTTGTCTCATGATGAGACCCCCTTTCTCTCAGTTGTGCAAATGAGAGCCACTACCCTGGCTTGGTGTCCAAATGATAGTAATGTCATACTGCTAGATACCCATGATCATGATAGGTTGTCTCATGATGAGACCTCCTATACTCCAACTAACCCCCTAGGAATTATATCATTTATTCTTTTGGGTCCCCCTTTTCTTACAGATAAGTGTTTCATTGCTTTCTTGGTGGATTCATGGGAGAAGCATCTGGAAGGTTTATTTATAGAATTTAATCTTTTACCCAACAAAAATCCCTATGGACCTTCATCCCATTCTTCCCACAGAATGAGGTACAACCCCTTCTTGGGTCAATACATCCTAAAATCCCAAGAGATAAGGAAATGGGGGGGTGAAGTGATGAAAAGTGGTAAGTATGGTTGGGAACGGTACGATGGCTCTTCAAGGGAGTTCCTAGTAGCAAACCCATTCCTGAAGAAGAACACTTACTAGGGAATAATGTCAACCACCAAGGTGAAATAGGGAAAAAGGCATAATTTCCAAGCATACGCCATGAAATCTAAAGAAGTCTAATATACAACATACTCAAATGCCTCAAATATTGAAATGACCCTCACTATAATACCTGACTTGTACCTCATGTAGAAAGTCCCAATGCCTCTCAAAAGCTAGTTGGTGTGGTGGATTTTATCTAAAAATATATGACCATTTTGGTGTTGAGAAGGGTCTCCATCTGTGCAAGTGGATATTGTTGGTCATATAGTATATCGGCACTCCATATCTGCAACCTGAGGGCCTTGAGACATAATATCCTTGGTTATTCCAAAAAATGGGGATAACATGTCACTCATGTGGTATTTGGATATATGTGTATTGTTTTTTCATGATCATAATAGTAAGTTGTCAAGTAGGGAATGAATCAATATCAACCCAGATGGATATGTGTGTTTATTCCTTCATCCACGTCACAATATTAGATGGTCTATGTGATCCTCGTTGCATCTCGGGTGATACCTTCTTCATCCTTGGATGAAGATTGATATGACGATGCTTTGAGGTTTTTTTTGGTCAAATATTGATGAATCCTTGGTATAAACTCCCCAATGTTAAGAAGTATGCGCACAAGCATGAAACATCCCAACAATATACCAACAATTATTTTGAAATCCTAAGTCACACTCTGAAAGATATTCAACAACAAGAACCACATGTTCGACAACATAGGTATTCCAACAGAGGATGAACACCTTCATTAACCACTCACATAACCATATTAAATATCAACACACTGATGTTTTAACGTGGTAAAACCCCTACAGGGAAACATCCATGGCCCCAGCCAATGCGGTCACTTGGAGCAATTTATTAATGCAAAAGAAAAATATTACAAAGAGATTTTACAAGAGAGTTTCTCACAATCGATCATCGTCAAATGAACCTCCATGCTCTTTAAATAGAGATCATGGACCAATCAGGTGTTAATCCATGGATCAATGTAGTCATTAAGATCGAGGATAATATGAACCTTCGGATCACTCTATGTCGGGAACATATCGTGACTATCGGATTTCCTAACTACAAATGCATACTAATGCATACTAAAGAAACACACTTTTACCTAACGACACATTAGACCAAGTAGATATTAACTAACTGCTAAGTGTCTAAATATCCTAACATCCCCCCTTAAGAACAACTTGGGATAGGATTGAAGGATTTATAATAGTGACACAATATGAGAAGGAAAGAGGCATTAGAGCATATCCCCCCTTAATGACTACTTCATGAACTCCTAACATAGATCAAAGTTTGGAAAACTTTGCTTCTGTAAGAGACTTTGTGAAAATATCTGCAACTTGATCTTTTGTAGGGAAAAAGAGCACTTCAATAACTTCATCATGAATGAGATTGTTGTTGAAGTGCATGTATATCTAGATGTGTTTGTTGTGTTGATGTTGAATTGGATCTTTGGAGAGCTTGATGGCACTCTTATTGTCGCACCAAAGGCTGGTTGGATGTTGTTGTTGGAATCTAAACTCTGAAAGGATCTGTCGAAGCCACAAGGCTTCCTGACTTGCATATCATTGCTCGATATTATGCTTCAGTTGAAGAAAGTGCAATAGCATATTTTTTGTTATAGGCCCAAGTGACGGGTATTGAACCAAGGCTAAAAACACAAATTTTAGTATAATTCCAATCATCAGGGTCGTCGGCCCAATCTGAATCAGTGAAACTAGCCAATAAATGAGTCCCCCCAGAACTATAATGTATCTTGAACTGAATTGTACCTCATACATATCGAATTTTCCTTTTATCTGTTTTCCAATGGATTTCATGGGGTGTTTTCATATATCGGGTAACAATACCAACAATAAAGGAAATATCAAGACGGGTATGAGTCAAGTATAATAGACTACCAACTAACTGACGGTACAAGGTGGCATCAACTTCATGAGAAGTACAAGTGGTAGCAAGATTGACTCCAGAATGAAAGGGAGAAGGGATTGGTTTACAATATTCCATGTGAAAGCGACGAAGAAGGTCACAAGTATACTTAGACTGGGAAAGAAAAATTCCTTCATTGGTTTGCAAAACTTGGAGGCCAAGGAAATAGTGCAAAAATCCTAAGTCTATCATTTCAAATTTCTTCTTAAGGTTGGTTTTCACATGGTTTAAAAGTTTTGAGTCACTACCAATAAGGATAAGGTCATCAACATAAAGGACAAGGATTATGATATGGATTCCTACTTTCTTGGTATAGACATTAGGATCAAAATGGTATCTAGAAAATCCGGTGTCAATAAGAAAGTTGTTCATTTTGGCATACCAAGCTCGGGGAGATTGCTTAAGAACATAAAGAGATTTCTTATGGTGACAAACAAGGATAGATTTATTATGGACACAGCCAGGAGGTTGTTCCATGTAGATTTCTTCTTGCAAATCCCCATGCAAGAAGACATATTTAACATCCATTTGATGGACCTCCCATTTATGTGAGGCAGCAAGGGCAAGAACAAGGCGGGTGGAATTTTTTTTGG
>JASDQU010736392.1:65363-79887 GCA_032191745.1 Picea mariana | reverse complement strand
TCATCATCTGAAGAAGAAATCGGAATAGAAACAGAAGAAGGCACAAACGATGAATATGGTTTGTGGGCTGAAGAAGGCACAATCGTCGAATTAGGCTCACAGGCCAAGAGATTTTCATCAAATTTAACATCTCTTCTAATAATAATTTCATTACAATGTGGTTGAAGAAGTCTATAACCTTTGACATCTTCAGAATAACCAACAAATATACACTTCTCACTTTTAGGCTGCAATACTTTCCTTTTCTCATCAGAAATGTGAGCCTGTGCTATACTGCCAAGTACACATAAGTGACATACATCTAGTTTAATTTTAGTCCAAGCTTCTTCTAGTGTTATATTTTTAATTGTGGGAGTGTGATTTACTATGTAATTTTCACAGTTGATGGCTTCTGCCCAATAATTTAGACTTAATCCCTTAGATTGGATCATACAATTATCCATTTCTTTTAATGTGTGGTTCTTTCTCTCAGCAACACCATTTTGTTGTGGTGTATATGGAACAATGTGTTGCATTTGGATGCCCTGTGTAGTGAAGTAACTTTTAAATTTATTCTTCACATCTTCTCCTCCATTATCTGTTCTTAACCTTTGAATTTGATATCTAGATTTTTTTTCTTCAAGGACCTTGTAGGCCAAAAAATTGTCAAAAAATTCGCTCTTAAGTTTTAAGAAGTAAAAACAAGTACGTCTGGAAAAGTCATCAATGAAAGTTAAGAAATAATTGCACCTAGAAAAATAATGAGAAGAAAGTGGACCACATAAGTCATTGTGAACAAGCAGCAAAGGGACCGAGGCATGCCAAGAGGAACGTTTGTCAAAATTGTCTCGATGATGTTTGATGAGAACAAAATCGGCACAAACACCATTTCTACACAAAACAAGAGGAAGACCAGTCACCATCTATTGATTACATAGTTGTTGCAATGAGCGATAGTTTAGATGACCAAACCATGCATGCCAAAGTTTGTTTAAGTCATCTCTATGAGCAACAAAAATTGATGGAAAAGATGACAAACCAAAGTTTTCAAACTTGTACAACCTTGTAATATTATCAACAATTCCAGTTGCAAGAACATGCTGAGGATCTTTGAGATCCTTGATTACAACTTGGTGAGGTGAAAACTCTATGGTTTTTCCTTCACCTGAATGAGTGATTTGATATATTGATAAAAGGTTACAGGAAAGACTTGGAACATAGAATACATCATTGAAATGACCATTATCTATATGAATTGTTCCAGATCCTACAACACTAGTGACTAAGAGATATATCATCACCAACAAATATTTTCTTGGTGTTACATTCATTTAGAGTGGAAAATGTGGCTTTCTCCTTTGCCATATGATAAGATTCTCGAGATTCAATAAGCTACTCATCAGAAGAAGAAGTAGAAGTTGCACTGAAGGAGAAACTAGAGGCAGAAAGTGAATGTCCATGAGAAGAAGAAGATGAATTAGAATCAATATTGATGTTGTTCTTTTTCATCGTTGCTTCTAAAGCTGCCATATTCTTGAAACATTTGAACTCATCATAACCATCTTTCCCACGAAAGTTGCAATGTATGTCAGTATTCTTATTTTTATTTGTTTCTCCTTTGTCACCATTAGGAGTTGAAGTTGTCTGAGTGTGTTTGGGACCCTTGTTTTGCTTGTTTTTATGGCAAGGATGTTACTTCTTGGGATTCGTTGGTTTATCTTTCTACTGGGATACTAAGGATTTTTTAGAGGTACCTGCAGTGTTTATCACTCCAAGTTGTACAAGCTTATCTTTCTCTCTAATCAAATCATCACAAAATGACTCAAGAGTTGGTTTTTGATAAGCTTTCCATGGAGCCTCTCTCATGGCATAAAAGGTAGATACAAACACAAAATATGCACTACCTAGCTATAGAAAGAATAATATAGCTGCAACGCTCTTCCTCTAGCTTTATGTTACACTCTTCACATAAAATTATAAGTCGTTAAAACTTAGATAGATAGTATTAAATGAAAGAAAAATCATTTGGTCATAAAGTCAATATATGATTTTCTAACCAATGTGCTCGAATAATATTGTGTTTACCAAACACAGATTCAAGTTTTTCCCAAGATTCATCGAGCTCGCTAATTTCTTGAAGGTGGAACCTTAAATCATGAGATATGGACATTTCGATCAGTCCACATGCTTCATCAGACCTATTAGCCCATTTGATATTTGTTTCATCATCAGTGGGTTATTTTTCCTTTCCCAAGGTAATTTGGTATAGGCCTTTACTTAGTAATAAATCCTCCATATGGGATTTTCATTGGAATTATTTGGTGCTTGATCCAGGTGGATATCAGTGGCCACCCACCTATTCCAACTGGCTCACACACAAGTTTCATCTTGGCAGTTTCAGTTTCCATTTTGGCAGTTTTTTCTAACTTTTTGGGTCCTGAACTTCCAGGGTCGTTTTGAGGCCCTAAACAGCATTTTATGGGCCTGCCAAAGTCACATTGTTGATAATTTAGAGTGTGACAACATAATGTGTAGTTCTCGGATAGACCTTTCCAATGGGATATCATGCACCTAAAATGGATATCATATGCAAAAGTTACGACCCCAGAAATTTGATGTACCAACTTACCCCAATGGGGCCATCATGAATTTTGGTGCTTCATCTCCTAGGGTTAGGTTTTTGGATGTCTAGTTTTTTTCATTCATGATTGATGTAAAAAGGATTTTGGAGCATCATTGTAATCTTCTTCTTGCAAATGAGCGCATTTGTCACATCTCTTCTCATAGATAATCCGCCATCATTCTATCAAGCATGTTTTAGTCTGCATTTTACAGTTTCAGCATATTTCTTTATTGAATAGAAGCCAAGTTTTACTATATATTTGTTATTTTTCGTTGTGTCTTTGTGTTAAGAATATATATCTGTATTCATTTCATTCTTCTCATAAAATCCAAATCATTGGAATCATAGCGGTTTGCTCCTTGCCGTTTTTAGTGCATGTCCCCAACGAGGTCAGGGTACAAAGAGTTGGGTCTCGAGCTTATTTCTCTTGAGGACAAGAGCTCTCACACACCCAAGTGACCTTCCATGGTGGGAGAAAATAAAGACAATGGGATAGGATATTATTTCAAACTTTTTCTCAAGGAATCCCTTGCACAACAGAGGAACGAGATGATGGATAGTTTTGCGCAAATCCTTCAACTGCTACCAACAGGCGATGGATCTTCCTCGGGCGAAGGCACCGCCCCCTTCAACATAAAAATCAACTTTGATATTTCTATATTTGAAGGTCAGATAGACACAGATGCTATAGACAAATGGTTAAATCTTCTATAAGGGTATTTTTTTCCATAACTTTTCCAATAGAGAAAAGATTACATTTGCGCTCCTCAAAGTCTTCCCCCATGTCAAAGATTGGTGAGAGACTTTTTGTGAGAAAAAGGCAACAAACGAACGCTCATTATTTATAGTCACACTCATATGGGAGTCCTTTAGGGATACTATTAAGTAACAATACTACCCTGTTGGAAGTTATGACGACCTGTATACAAGATGGACCATGTTGCAGAAAGAAAGGGACCAAATAGTGCCAGAGTTCACAAATATCTTCCATACCTTGCGCACCAAGTTAGGTATAAAATATTCTGAGTGAAATATAGTGCTCAAGTACCATAGTATTCTTCATATATACATCCATAGAGAAATGGATTTTATGTACATATCATCCTTGGGTGTGGCCTATCGATACGCTGTCAAAAATGAGCATAAGTTTAAACAAAAGACGTAGCAGTTTGGATCTGAGAACCCCTCACAGTAGAAGTAGGGTAATGGAATCCATAACCCATAGAAAAAAGGACAGAGCAAATATGGATAGCTTCAGGACAACCAGTCTAAGCTACAAATAAAGAAGGACAATGGAAAGACGAAGAAAGACATCGGGAAGTGGTGTGACATCCAAAAGAGCCCCTAGCATAACACTGTTGATTGTCACTCAAAGTAGTCATTGGTGGAAGAGGTGAAATCCTATGAATCAGAAAAGGAGAGACATATTATTGATGTGGAACCCAATGCCACGTTTTCTACCACTAAGATCCATCCTAGTGAACCTGATGAGCCAGAGGAAGGCGAGCGCTTATTTCATTCACAAATGTGGGTGAAGGGTACTCTGCTGCACTTCAGTGTTGAGGGAAGTAGCCATAATAACCTCATCTCAGTGGAGGTCGTCAAGTGGTTGGTCTTGTCGACAATGTCACACCCACATCCATACACCATCAAATGGATCTGCCAAGGAAGAGATCTTCACGTCAGCCTATACACGACATCAAACCCTTCAAAGATGAGGTATTGTGTGATGTTACTCCCCTTGAAGTTTGTGATGTTCTTTTGGGCCAACCTTATTTATGGAAATTTCATGTTTTATATGAGTCTAGGCCTCGTAGTGTTATTATTACTTTGGACAGGAANTCCTATACACGACATCAAACCCTTCAAAGATGAGGTATTGTGTGATGTTACTCCCCTTGAAGTTTGTGATGTTCTTTTGGGCCAACCTTATTTATGGAAATTTCATGTTTTATATGAGTCTAGGCCTCGTAGTGTTATTATTACTTTGGACAGGAAATTGTATAGGATACCCGAGGTAGTCCCACCTACTATCATTTCCTTGATCTCTTCCAAGAAATGTAGGAAGGTCATCTCTCAGAACGATAAGTTTGTCTTCTTCATGATTTGCTCTCAAAGTAAGAGGAAGGTTGCAGCCACATCCATGCCCTTCGCGGTTGAACTCTCCATGTAGTAGAAGCAAGTGGATAATGTCATGGAAGAATACAAAGACATCTTCTCCTCACCCATTGGGATACCTCTACACTATCAGGTCAAGCGCTCAATTGATCTAACCCTCGACGCACCACAACCCAATGGTCCATTATATCGCCGCTCTCTGTTAGAAAATGAGGAGATCAAGCGTCATATCCAAGAAATGCTCCAAAAGGGGCACATTCGACCCAGCTCATCATTGTGTGGAATCCCAATCGTGTGTGTGGAAAAGAAAGACGGGACTTGATGACTCTGCATCAATTACCGGACCCTAAATAAAATCACAGTCAGTAACTGGTACCTGATTCCCTTAATCAACGATCTCCTTAACCAACTCAAGGGGGCCAAATACTTCAGTAAGATTGATTTGAAGTTGGGGTACCAGCAGGTCCCAATAGAGTAGATGGATGTATGGAAAATTGTCTTCAAGTCCAAATAAGTTATTTTTAAATGGGTTTTCATGCCCTTTGGTTTGACGAATGCCCCAATAACTTTCATGAGGATGATGGATGATATCTTGCGACCTTTCACCAATTCATTTTTGGTGGTGTATCTGGATGACACTCTCATCTACAACAATAATTAGGCAGAACACTTGTAGCATATTCATCAGGTTATGCACACTTTACGGAAGCACAAGCTATATGAAAATTTGGAAAAATGCTACTTCGACATGGACAAGGTCCAATACCTAGGCTATATTGTTGATGAGCATGAGGTGCATGTCGATCTAGCCAATATCGAAGTCATTTGTTACTAGCCAGTCCCAACCACACTCATTGAGCTTCAGATATTTTTAGGCCTTACCAATTTCTATCGCAGGTTCGTGTTGGGATTCTCCCATATTACATGGGCCCTTAGCCAAGTAACCAGGGGTGGTGGTAAGGAAAATTTCATGTGGGGTCTATCACAACAACAAGAGTTTGATGATTTGAATCAGTTATTGTTCTCATCCTCAATGCTTTCATTACTCGACTTGCAACACCCCTTTGAGATCGAGACAGATGCTTCAGACTGTGTTGTCGACGTAGCTCTCACTCAGCACGAGCACCCCATGGACTATCATAGTGAGACACTATCAGATGTCATCCATAAGTACCCTACTTACGACAAAGAAATGTACTCAATTGTGCAAGCATGCCTCCATTGGAGGAATTACATTCTCAAGAAGGAGACAATCATCCACATCGATCATAATTCATTGCAGTTCATCCTGACTCATGGA
Source organism: Picea mariana (assembly GCA_032191745.1). Lineage (NCBI taxonomy): Eukaryota > Viridiplantae > Streptophyta > Pinopsida > Pinales > Pinaceae > Picea > Picea mariana. Next base: position 73,867 of record JASDQU010736392.1, on the reverse strand, counting down.
AAATTACAGAATGACCGCCATCAGAAGTGGTCCACATACTTGCAGTAGTTCCATATCAACATAAAGTATAAGACAGGAAGCACCAACCATGTCGTTGATTTCCTCAGCCACCCACTTGTTGCAGCACTCACCACGGTTCTAAACTCTTGCGGCAACGAGACCTCCTAATCGCCCTAACTCTATGAGAGAGATCCTAACTTCACTGCCACCTACCAAATGTTGGGTGAAAACACAGTTGTCACTAATTTCCATCTTCAGGATGGATTTTTATGTCATCTGGGCCATCTCTGTGTTCCATCAAGTGAGTGAGCGAAGCTGATTTGGGAATCCCACTACAACCAGTGGCAGGGCATTTCGACATAGAAAATATAGTGTTCGTGTTGTAGTAACATTTCTATTGGTCTAAAATTCAACAGGATGTCAGCAATTATATCAGTTCTTTCACTACCTATGCCATTTCCAAACTGGCCATTAAGAAAAAAGGAATGTACACCCCTTTGCCTACTCTTGAAAGGCCTTGGGAATCCATATTAATGGACTACATGTCGAGCCTTCCTTCAACCAAGTGGGAAAAATGATTGTGTTTTTGTGGTGGTTGATCATTTTTCTAAAATGGCGATTATGGCCGCATGTAAGAAGAGCATCACAGCAAAGGCCACTACCAATATATTCTTCGAATGAGTGTGGATACATTTTTGGATACCACAAACCATCACCTCAAATAAGGACGGTTGGTTCCTCAGCACATTTTGGTCGAGCCTCTGGTCACTGTTGGACACCAAGCTCACCAAATCCACTGCCTTCCACCCCCAAAAGGATGGTCAAACTGAGGTCGTCAACCGGATGATCATGCATATCATATGCATGTACAATTCCAAGCATCACCACACATGGGATGAAATTCTACCCTACGTTTAGCACAGCTACAATAAAGTCATGCATAGCTCAACCGACCACAGTCCCTTTCAGGTGGGGTTGCGATTTCAACCATTGGGTCCCATGGATGTTGCACTACCCCTTGTGGCCACCCAAGAAAACTTGTCCCATGCTCAAACAGAAGCTGGCAAAGCTACACGATTCATTGAGCAGATCCAGCACATCCTCCAACAGGTTCAAGATATTTTGTAGAAGTCGAATGCCATGTACAATAATCACCATGATCAACACACGGTGCCACACAAGTTTCAGGTGGGAGATAAAGTTTGGTTGCACTTGCAGAAAGAATGCCTTATAGGACCCTATCAGAAGTTTCAGCCACTCTGTTATGGACCTTATACCATCACCAAGGTTGTAAGTGACAATGCTTTTGAACTCAACATTCCCACCTTCCTTGGCTTGCAACAGTGTTTAATGTGGGCCTCCTTTGTCCATATTTTCCACCATTATTGGACCAGAGGTAGCAGAAGAGTTGACATCGACAGAGATCAACCCTAACTGCATGTAACAAGCCTCTATTGATCAAGTTGTGGACACATAGGTCAAAAGAAATTGCCAACAGAAGTTTCAAACTTATCATGTTGTCAAAGCAGCACAGCTCCTGCACCAAGGCAAGTAGCTCACCTGGGGCCAAATTCAGCAGAAATTTCCTTATCTAATGGAGGAACTCAATGAAATGGAAACCATTTATTCCTAATGGGGGGGGGGGTTTATATCGATGGCCACCCACCTATTCCAAGTAGCTCACATATGGATTTCATCTTGGCAGTTTCAATTTCCATTTTGCCAGTTTTTCTAGCTTTTCAAGTATTAACTTCCAGGGCCATTTTGAGGCCCTCAAAAGTGTTTTTTGGGCCAACCACAGTCACACTATTTATAAATTCAAAGTGTAACATCATAATTTGTAGTCCTTGGATAGACCTTTCCAATGGGCTATCATGCACCTAAAATAGAGATTGTATGCAAAAGTTACGACCTGGGGAAGTTAATGTACCAACTTACCCCAACGGGGCCCACATGAATTTTGGCACTTCATATCCTAGGGTTAGGTTTTTGGATGTCTAGGGTTTTTGAATTCATGTTTGATGTAAAAATTATTTTGGAGCCTCATTGTAATATTCTTCTTGCGAATGAGCGCATCTATCACATCTCTTCTCAGAGATAAGCCGCCACCATTCTAGCAAGCTTGTTTCAGTCCTCATTTTACAGTTTCAACATATTTATTTATTGAATAAAAGACATGTTTTACTGTATATTTTTTATTTTTCATGGTATCGTTGTGTTAATAATATAGATCTGTATTCATGTCATTTTTCTCATAAAATACGGATCAGTGTCGGTAAGAAAAAGATCACTGGAAGAAACCATATTAAATATGCAAATAATATGGATTTAAAAACTAAAATTGATGATCTAGATGTAAAGATMTCTAAAAATTAGGCAGTTTTAAAAAAAACGGCACTGAAAACGGACTTCAGATGTGAAAGTTATGCCCTCACTTTTACAAATAAGTTGTTTTATGAAGTGACCCACTTTTATAAAAAGAAGCGGGGATCACTTTTACAATGAAGTTACTTTATAAAATAAAGTTGAAAGCAAAACAAATAAATTTAAAATAAAATATTAAAGCTACTTATAGTCATTCACTTTTATACTTAGAGTGAAATACACTTTACAATGGATGTATGAACTTTTTCAAAAAAAAGTAACAAAAAAGAGATATGAACTCAAGACCTCTTACTTAATAAGGCAAATTTTAACCAAGTGAGATAGAAAAACATATTGTATTGTTTAGAAGGAGGATTGAGGGTGTTGTTGTTGTTGTTGTTGTTGTTGTGGAATAAATCCTTGGAGAACATGCTCATAAAAAACTTTTTTCACACAAGAAAAAATTTAGCTTCTCGATGACAACAAGGGTTAGATCTTGGTTAGCTTACCCAAAAAATGAACATTTTCCTATATGTTTTTAATTTTCCGAGATCACGCCGGGTGCGGGGAAAAGAGCAYACTTAGATATAAAAGAGTAGCAACCCAGAAACAAACAATATAAAACCAAAATAATACTCTACAAAAATTTAAACAGGGCGTATTCAGGCTTGATTCCTCCAGATCTTACTGAAATGGTCGTATCTTTGGAAAACGAAAACCTTTTCGAGTGAAATGAAAAGTGTTCTTAACTGAAACAATCACTTTGAATGAAATGGAATAGTCCTCTAAGCCTAGAAATGTACGAAATTTTCATAAATCGGAGAAGAGGCAACTCGGCTTCATGATCTCGATCTACAACGGGAGTGGGTCTTCAAACAGACTTTGATACCATGTTCGACAACATAGGTATTCCAACAAAGAATGAACACCTTCAGTAACCACTCATACAATTAGATCAAATATCAAAACACTGATGTTTTGACATGGTAAAACCCCTACGGGGAAACATCCACGACCCCAACCAACGCGACCACTTGGAGCAGTTTATTAATGCAAAAGAAAAAGATTACAGAGAGATTTTACAACAGAGTTTCTCACAATCAATCATCGTAAAATGACCCTCCATGCTCTTTAAATAGATTTCATGGACCAATCGGGTGTTAAGCCATGGATCAATGTAGCCATTAATATCGAGGAGAATATGAACCGTCAGATCACTCTATGTTGGGAACATATCGTGACCGTCGGATTTCATAACTACAAATGCATACTAAAGAAACACATGTTTACCTAATGACACATTAGAACAAGTAGATATTACCTAACTCTTAAGTGGCTAAATATCCTAACACCACAAATGCAAGAGAGAAATAATGCAGGAGGTGAAACAATGAATCCCATTTTAGAGCCAATCCTTGAGCAAACCACACCAAATTTGGTGAGAATCCTCAGAGGAGAAACTTTAGAGAATGGAGGAGACATGGAGATTGAATTATATGAAAGAGAACTAGTGGGCATCGACTTGGTAAGTCTAGAAGAAGCCTACAGTAAACAGGAATTACATTCTCTTCCTTCGGATTAGCTATGGAAAGTACATAAGGTTTTTCTCAATTCCATCGCTAGTGCTACTTCGATATATGGAATGGGGATAGGAATACATTAGGATCCACTCAAGGAGTCTTGTACACCATCCAAGGAGGAAAAAAAATGAGGTAGAAAATCCACCCAACAGTTAATCCAGGAGGTTGGTAGATTTATGGTCAACTCAAGTCCAATCCAACTAATCTCAAAGATTTTTCCCCCCATCCCCCCCTTCGTCCTCATGAATATCATCTCTTGGAACATTTAGGGCTTAAATGGAAGAAGAAAACATATACTTATTCAAAATCACATCATGGTAGAGAATCCATACATTCATTTTTTTTAGGAGACCAAGTGTGCAAGTACAGAGGCAGATCTCATTCTATCCCCTTGCTAGATACAAGCACATTTTGTTCATATTGACTCCTAGGATCAGCAGGTGGCTTGGTCATCCTCTGGAATATAGCCACAATTATCTTAGATAAAAAATTTACCACCAGGTGGACTATCTTTATAGGTTATCGTGCCATCAACTCAAACAAAGTGGGGCTAGTCACAAATGTTTACGGTCCACATCTCCAATCGAAGAAAAAAAAAACTCATTTCTACATAGTTTGGAAGGATTGGGAGACATTACCAAAGGCCAAAGGTGGATACTAGGAGGAGACTTCAACACTATCCTCTCCCTGGAAGAGAAAAGAGAATGCATATGCAGGTTAGAGGAGGACAATGAAGGATTTAAAGCCTCAATCAATACCCTTCACCTGGTAGATCTAGAGAACATCAATGGAGACTTTACCTAGTCCAACAGATTATCAGGATCTCAGCAAATAGCTTTCAACCTGGAAATAATATGTATTTGTGAACCCTTAATGATGGACGAGCTACTTATGGAAGTCAATATTCTTTCTGTGGCAGGTTCATATCATTGGCCCATCCAACTATGGTTGGACATCAAAAGCACTTAGCATCGTAAGCCCTTTCATTTTGAAAATTTTTGGCTAAATCGTCCAGACTTTCAAGAAAATGTTTAGCAATGGTGGAAAATTCCAGCCATCCCATATGGTTCATTGATGTGTAGATTTCAACAGAAGCTAAAAAAATTCAAACAACACCTAAAGGATTGGAATAACCACACATTTGGAAATATCTTCCAATCCAAAAGAGAACTGGAGCAGCAAATGAAGATTATTCAACAGGATATTATCATCCAGAGGAACACAAAGCAGTTAAAAGAAACAAAGGCTCAAATTAAACAACAACTAGAGGACATATACGCTCAAGAAGAAACCCTTTGGCACCATAAGTCTTGTGTCCAATGGCTCAAGAGGGAGAAAAAAAAATCATTTTTTTTTAAATATCCATGATCCAGAGAAGGCACATTAATCACATCATTGATCTTGAGGATGCTCAACGATAAGAAATTACATCCCATACAGACAGAGAGTGAGAACTAGTAAGTTTTTATCAAGATCTTCTCACAGAATCAAGTCCAAATCACTCGAAATTTATTGATACAATCACTCGGCTTATCCTTTCTTTGATATCCAATGAAAAATATGTCACCCTCATGAGGCCAGTCACTGTGGAGGAAGTGGATTTGGAAATCATGGAGATGCCAGCTGGAAAATCATCAAGCCCTAACGGTTTTACAACAGACTTTTTCCATCACAGTTGGAACCTTGTTCAGGAAGAATTTTGGTAGCTAATTAAATATTCCATATTATCGGGTCAAGTGCTCCCCGTTCTCAATGCCACTTTCCTCATATTGGTCCCAAAAGAGGAGTGGTCCTTGCATCCCAAGCATTTCCATCCCATTGAGCTTTGCAATTTCATCTACAAAATCATCACAAAGGTAATTATCCTAAGACTCAAACCCATTCCCCCTTTTATTATTTCCCATGAACAATTTGGTTATGTAGAGGGACGTCAAATAATGCATAGTGTCATTCTATCCCATGAGGTCATACACTCATTGAAATCCTCAAGCACTCCAAGTATTCTTATCAAATTGGATCTTTCCAAAGCCTTCAATAAGCTCAATTGGAAATACATGCGATCTCTTCTTCTGGCCTTTGGATTTGCTGAAGAATGGGTCAATTGGATTATGAATCTCACATATTCTAGTTTTTTTTCCAACTTGATCAATGGTGTTCCTTCCAATCCCTTCACCCCCTCTTATGGAATCTATTAGAGAGATCCCCTCTCTCCTTTCCTATTTTTCATAATGGTGGAGGAATTAAGTCGTTACATTAAATCTTCCATAGAATATGGTTCTCTTAAGGGTCTCACTATGCATGGATTGAACCCCCCCCCATCTCTCACAGTCAAGTTGTGGATAACACCATGATGATGGGAACCCCAATAGTCCACAAATATCAACATATCCTTGATATCCTCAACGACTTCAGTGATGCCTCAAGAACTTCTGTCAATATTGACAAATCCCTAATCTTATTTTTTAATACCCCTTGTGTTTTCCAATCATTCATTACCATAATTATGGGATTCGGTCAAAGCTCCCTTTCATCCAAATATTTGGGTGTCCCTCTCATTGATAATGCATTCATGAATAGTTCTTGGGAATTCCTACTTGGATCCTTAGATAAAATGTTTAATTCCAAGACCTTTCAAACCTTAAATCTTGTCGAACGTGTGGTTCTCCTTAAGTCGGTCCTTCAAGCAATTCCCATCTATATCTTTTCAACACTAGCTACCCAAAATCGGTTCTCAATACCATCAAATATTTTAAGAGAAATTTCCTTTGGCAAGGAACAAAGGAGGGGTACAAATGGGTTCTTTTTAACTAGGGGGGACTCGATAAACCAAAACAAGAGAGGGGCCTAGGCTTGAGAGACTAACATCTTCTCAATCATGTTTTCGGCACCAAAACATGGTGGCATTGGCTCAAACACCTAGGGGGTCTTCGGGCATGTCTATGGAGACATAAATACACTCTTGCAATGCAGGATGTGTAGCTTATCATATGGAATGAAAGAAAAGAAGGATCTTTAATATGGAATACAATGTGGAAAAACCACTCCCTTATTCAAGATCATGCTTTTTGGGAGATCCGAGGAGGCCACAATGTGTTGTTCTGGACAAACTCATGGCATCAACTACCTCCTCTCATCCAGTGACAACAATTAAATGACTTCCATGTTCATACATACCAAGAAATAATATAGTATGTGGCGGATTATTGGAAATTCATCAACCCAGACTCAACCTAACGAGAATAGAAAACCACTCATGAATACCTTGACATTCCAATTGGAACTAACTTAGGGCCCTGGTTTGAGGAAACGCAACTCTATAAAATCAAACTTAATCATGGCCCTAACATTCTCATATGGGAATACTCTCCAAAAGTATCCTTCTCCATCAAGGAAGCTTACAGCTTGAAGGCTTGTTTCAACCAATTTCCCAAGGTCCCCATATGGAGTAATATCTGGCAAGCCAACCCTTGGCCCAAAATCAATACTTTTCTTTGGATTGTTTCTCATAAAAGTATCCTCACTTGGGACAACCTAAAGAAGAGATGATTTATTGGGCCTTATGTTTGTCACCTATGTCTCCAATTGGAGGAAACACTTGAACATTTACTGAATCAATGCTCCTACAGTTCTCAAGTTTGGGATCAAGAAGCACAATCAATCTGCACTTCTAATCGCAAAAAGGAATAGCATAATTGATACAATTGTTGGCTGGAGATCAACAACCTTCAAAAAACAAATTCTCAATCGAATTCGGCATCTGTTTTCAGGATTCATCCTAAGGAAAATTTGGAAGGAGAAGAATCGCATAATTTTTCACTCCACACAGCTTTCATGGGGGATAGTCTAGACCAAGTTCAAGGAGAGCATGGTGGAGACAATCAAAACTACCAAATGGATAGCAAAGGATGTTTCTTGTAACTCCATTTAAAATCCTATCTTTATTGAATGGGACCTGTGCTTAGCTCCTGCTCCTAATCCTCCTCATTTTCTCCCTCCAACTGCTTGTAGTCCCGGACGCTGGATATGGCCCCCCTCAAGCTTCATCAAACTCAATTTTGATGGTGCATCAAAAGTAAATCCAAGTCTGGTTGGTTTCGGTGTTGTTTTCAGGAATGACCAGGGCCTCATTCTTCGTATTCTCGTAGGCAATATAGGACATGACTCAAACAATGCAGTTGAACTATGGGATCTCATTAAGGACCTCTAGGTGGCTCAATCGCAGGGATTCTTCCAACTCATTGTGGAAGGGGACTCCTAGGTGATTTTGGAAATGCTCTCTAAAATCATAAATGGCTCTTCATCAAACAAGATATCCCTTGGTTAGAGACTTCTAAGCAACCTGGAACTCCTACAATCTATTCTCCATCCCCAACTGGTTTTGATCCTTTCTCATGTTCATCGTGAAGCGAACAAAGTGGAAGACAAGCTAGCCAACATTGGTGTCTATCAAGAGGAGAGTGACCTTAAATGAAATTCTATTCAGCATCTCGATCACCCCATACTCTTGGAAAGTATGGCTTTATCAAGGAAGGAGGACTCTCCCCCGGATGGGGTGATATC
>JASDQU010736392.1:19213-35890 GCA_032191745.1 Picea mariana | reverse complement strand
TTGAGTTGGGGGGCATGTTGGGCCTCAGAAATGTCACATTTATATCCTCTTTTTCCTTCACTATTCCTTACATTTCATCGTCCCATTAACCTTCCATCATACCATTTCCATAAATACACTTGGGTTTCACCTTATTATTTTCCACTTTATTCATTTTAGTATTATAAGTGAATTTTTGATTAAATATTACAAAAATAACATATTTTCATTACATATCAAGGTTGGATGAGTTTGATGATGTGTGCAGGCATATGTGCAGATTTCAACAAAGTCAAATATTACCACCTAGCCTCAAATTCGAATTTCATCTTCAAGCTTTGAAGATTTGAATAATATTTGGAACAATCATTCAAGCATATTCAAAGGAGAAGATCATGGAAGATTTGGATGGCATATCCTCTCTAAGATATGTGAGAGATGTTTGGAGGTTTTGAAGGGATCATATCTTCTAATAATGGGAAAGTAGTTGAGAATGGTTGAGAGAATAGTGGATCTGTAATTATGACACTCTTCAAGACTCTCATGTATATAAGAGAGTGTTCTCTCTTCATGAGGATCGTCATATCATTCATAATTGGGGGATTAGCTTGGAGAGTGAGAATCATGTAATTCATAATTTAGTCTTGTAATTAGAAGAAGGGGATTCTTAGCTTTGTTATTCTTTCATGCTTTGTCATTTGAATCTTGTAATATAATTTGAGATTGATATATTGTGTGAGCTCACATATGTATTTTTTCATTCAACTCTTCACCTGTTGTGTTTCTTTCCTAGATTAATTTCATGTTTTCCTAGTTAGTCTTTCAATGCTTTCCTAGATTAATCTCATTTCAGAAATTTAGATTAGATTACTTCTACTTCAGTCCTGCAGATATAGTGTGTGTGCTTCGTAAGCCTATGAACCTCGAATTGACAAATTAAATAGTTGGGAAAGTACTACAACAGAATTAAACGACAATATTTCTGCCTAACACCACTTTTTCTTTCTAGTTCATGGTCCCCCTCATTATCTACAACTTAATTCTTCCATAATGTGTTTGGAGAAAATGTTCATTTGTTCACAATACTTAGTCATTTTTATGACTAATATTGTGTGGAGATTCCTTGATTGTGTGGAGATTATTTACTTCAAAACCATCTCTCCATGCTTCGCACAAAGCCAACCTCTGCACAATATTCGTTCCGCACAAGCCCAAAACTTAAGTTAGTTTAAAAAATTTCTTGTGTGCGAAGAACCCAACACCAACCATTTTCTCTCCATGCCCTTTTGTTTTTCACTTCCTCCACCTCCTCAATGAACCTTATATTCCCCAAAAAAAGTACACTCTCCATACTTTACCATTTTTTATTAGAGTTATGTGGAGAGATTTGCATGTCCCTTCCCCTGCACAACTCCCACCTCCGTACATTTCTCCTTCCGCACACTTCTTCATACGCATATCTCCAATCTCTAGACACTCCATTCCTCCACACAACTAAACCTTTAAAATATCGATCTCTCTCTCCATATTCCATGTTCCATACTTAGTGAAATTCCCACCAAACGATCATACACCATCCGCCTCTTTCAAGGAGCATTTATGATTCATTAATGAATGACCAATTTATAAGGAAAAAAATGGTAATATGTGGCTAATGTGGATAAATTATCATGTTTTCCCATGGAGCACTTTCTTTTCAAAATAACTTCCATTTATTATTTGTGTGCATCCCGAAGGAAATTGTACATGACGAAGAGATGTATTATTAAATTTTATTCATGACCTTTGCCTTTAAAAAGATCGAATTCAGTAATCCATAAGTAATACCATCTCGTATCTCCAGGCACATTGAAAAGAACAAGAAACATGACAACTAGAAGAATAAATGAGCCTTTTGTGGAGACACTATCAATTCTCTTGTGCACCAAAACAAGGACTTCCATTGGTCAGCTGCATATCAGTGATTTTTTAGCCTGACTCCCAAGCAGAAGCTTAAGAACAAAATTTGGACAACGGGTCTATTTAATGCAAGTTGTATGCCAAAAGTTTTATACTTCAAGGAGCTAGTGTCCTAGTGTGCACATATATTTGATTCCAAGAGTATAATGATTCGAGTATCTACCGAAGGAAATAACCTAGTCATGTGAACTTCGAAAGTATTCAAAATAATGCTATGAATGCTCACCTCCAACAGAAGTATCAAGCTTCCATATGCAAATGCTTATCTGGATTCTCGAGGTGGTGGGATAAATTTATTAAAGGATTTCATGGCACTATCTGTTGAAATGCCAACTAATCTTTCTACTATTGATATATCCCTACTAGCAAAACCATATCAATACTTTTCATGGTTATTTGCGTGTATGATGAGATGTTATTACACACCTCACATTCCCAGGTATGTTCTATATTTTTTGTATTTCTCTTTCTAAAAGGATGTGGTTTTTACTAGGCCGAGGTGTTATCGAACGAGATTTCATACCAACTGGCCAATTATTTGAAAATGTAGAGATTTTTATGACTACCTATTCGGCCCTGACAATGATTTATTGTAACGTGTTTGAAAGATTACCCTTAATAGGTAATCTAGATGGTGAGAATGATCCCATTCAATTTTGGTACCCCGTACTATGGAAACACAAAGCCCCATTTCAATTATGTATTAGCCAATATGAGTTTCTTAAAAACTTTAGAAACAATTTAAAATGAGAAACATGAACAAGAATAACACAAGAAGMAAAGGATTTACTTAAGGGGAAAGGAATTTGTGTATTTGAGGAAGAATCTACTTATATCAGATTGTATGGGTTTGAGAGAAGACCTAATTTTCTTCTACCTATTTTTATATGTGATCGGTGCTTTGTTGCCAAGGTCTGTTGGTAATACTAAACATGGTCATCCCTTTTCGATAAAAAGAGAAAAAGACAATTTATTTCCATGCCCTTTAATGTGGCCAATGTACAATAAGAAGTTAATCCCGTTTGATAGAATTTTCTAAAATGTTGAATGCATTTAACTTAAAGGAAGAAAAACCTCTCAAGGGTTTTGACCCTGAAGGGTTATTTTCTGATCACTTAGTATCAATGAGATATAGCAATATTTCCATAAGGATTGTTGAAGGAATTGATGAAAATGACCTAAATACCCATGGGAAGTGTTAGTCTCTAACTTTGTTTTTGATTAAGTGAGTGTCCCTAGTTCTTGTCCCCTCCTTTTTTATGCTTTTCTGTCAAAACTTTATTTTTATCTCTTGGCTTGAAAGATTATTTTTCAATCTTTATTGCACTTTTTAAATTATTTTTGAAGTTTTTAAAGTTTAGGATTTGATTTGATAATTTTTTGTCACGTCACTTGTCGATTCATTATTTGAATTTTCAAATTTTTCCAAGTCAGAAAAGGTGCTACAGGGATAGCGTTATTCCTCCAGCGCTAGGAATAATCACCATTTTGCATGCGCCACTCTGCCCAGATCGTGTCAAAACTTTTCAAATCATGATTAGAGGATCTGCATGCCTCTTCATGATCTATTTTGGGTTTCTATTTTTATGATAATAGCTACATACGAAGGATTGAGTTGTACTCGCCATACCTACAACAAATCAACATGTCTGATTATCGTGAATGGAATCATCACCTTTCTATTTTAGTATGTCAGTTATTTTGTGCGGGGGTTGAAGAAAGAAGTAACTTCTAGTTCTTAACATTCCATGGGAATTGAAGATTCAAACCATCGATCTTCTCATATTTATTTACATGATCATATCGGTGGTATGGCACCCAAAAAGAGTGGCCAGATAATCAAACTAGAGCCCAAAGGCACGGAATCGCTCGAAGCATACCCTCCGATGGCTCAAAAATTCAAGGATGTTGGTTGGTTTGACTTTTTCTCAACCTTCCAGGGGCATGACGAACATATCTCGATGGCGTTTGCATAGAATTTTGTTGTCCTCGAATCTATAGTTGGGAAACTTTTGATGCATGTGACTGAACATTCTATTGCTAAAGCCTGAATATTGTCAGTGTATGGGGAAAGAAGGTGGAATAAGGAGAATGTGGTCATGGAGTTTGTAAATCAATTTCTAATCCAGAGAAACGACACCCTAACTGGAACAAGGGAATACCACACAATTGGGTAAGGAAAGAATGGCACACTGCGTTTCTAATCATCCACTGGTACATTAAATGTCAAGAAAGGTTTTCCTTGGCTTATCTCTATCATATCATACTGTTGATTCATATAAATGGTGATTATTCTCTTAATTTACCCTATTTTTTGCTAAAAAATTTATCCAAAATTTCTAAGAGGGTGCACTCTTATCCTGCTACAGCAAAAGGCAGTCTCTTTCATCAGGGTTTAATTAGAACATTAGTAGTCTTATCTTTAAACAAAGTCTAGAGATCCTAGGATTGGTTAATTCAGTCTTTAAAACTGGATTTACAGTCAACTAAATCCAAAACTTCCAAGGGGAATAAATCAGCCAAACAGAAACAAACTCTTCAAGCCACTGAATTCTTAATAAAAGATGAGTCACCTGCATCTAGGGTAACTCGGGCTAGCAAGAGGAAATTGCAAACTCAATAAATTATTGGATATTTTTCTGTAGGTGAAGACCATGAGAAAKTTACCACTAGTCGAGGTAAGAAATCTAAAAMAAATGAAGACACTGACATTTATCATAATCCGTATATAAAGAAGTAAATTGAGGAATATGAGGATTACAATACAAGCCYAGTTCAGACTCCAGTCAAGCATAAACAACGATCTACAAGTAAGAAGAATGCAAAGGGTAAAAAATAGAGCAAAAAGCAAACACCTGTACCTAAGTGCCCTAGGAGGAATTCCACCWGAGCTGCGAATAAATTCAGGTTGAATTCAAAAKCAATGTTTCATCCATCCMTTAAAAATGAGAAACTTATAATTATAGAAGACCATTCARAAGATTCTAAGTAGGGCATCAAAAAACAAGCAGGGGCATATTCTTTACACAGAAYTGAGAAATGATTTGAAGACTTGAGGAAGAGACAAGAAAAGGGAAAGAAGATTCCTTAGTAATCCAGAAGACCTGTGACCAGAGCAACCACAAAATCAACTTCAATATATGAATCTGTGTTTAAAGGTACAGATGTAGTTTATGATGCCAGAGGTAATCTTTTTGCAGAACCAAACCAGATACAAGACCTTCCAAATACCAGAAATTCTAATAGCACTGAAGATGAAGATCATATTTCTGGATTATCTTCAAAATGTGTGATTAAATTAAAAAATCCTCAAGCTTATATAGATCTGAATTTAACTGCTCCTGTAGAGGAATATCCAGAATTTAAAGTTAAAGTTAGAAAGGAAAAATACAGAGTAAAGGAGTTGCAGAGTATGGTAAAGCAATTAAATAAAGAGAAATCTTTGGTTGAGCAATGGAATGACAGACAGCAAGAAGAGATACAGGATTTTAAAAGAAAAATAAAAGAACATAAATCTTTGCTTAAGGAGGTAAGAGAATCCAATTTCAGGCTATATTGGCATAATGTTGTGTTAACAACCAAGCTTAAACAGAGAGACACTAAGGCTAGTGCAGTCAGTATACCATGATGGTTCATGAATATTTTTGCTTCAGTTTTGATTGTTCTATATTATTTCTCAGGGAGTAAAGATGAACAGTTTGATTCCTATGTTTGGATCAAATGAAACTTTGATATCTCATATGGAACAACTTATCAAGATATGATTCCAAATTTTGTGGGATTTGCCTGTTTTTGTAAAGCTATTTCCTAATCTATATTTTGGATTGGTTGTTGATCCTTCTACTATATAAGAATTATAAGTGCTCGTTTGAGCTGATTTTCCTAGGAAATAGGCATTGACTAGATCCTATTACAAAACTGTAAACTAGAAAATAAGATCTACAAGATTACTCTGTGTATTTTAAATAAACACAAGAAAGATTGTATGAAGGTCGATAAGTTGGGCATTCACGGACCTATTTTGAAAATATCCACTGTAAGACAGTTTATATTCCATATTGATACTAAATGGCAAAGGCATGTTTATGGTTAGATCCTCTTTCATATATTATTCTATTTATTTTCTTATTTGAAGTCATTTATTCTGTTGCAATGCATTTGATTTCTTGATCTTAAGTAACACAGTGAAAACTTTTTTGTTTTTGTTTATTATCAAGATTGCCTTCAAGTACATGTTCTTGTTTCTCAATGATATTTTGAAATAAGAAATCTATATGGGGTTGACAAATTGAATACTCTCATATATTCCCTTCTTTGATTACCGTATTGTCTGAACTATTAATGTGACTACCATTTACTAAATCAGTGGGATGTTTTCTGGATTTACTTTGAGTTATGTGTTTATTTTAATCCTTGAACCAGCTTTCAGCCATCTTCTAAAAACCTTTTCAGAAAACCCTTAAAAATACCATTGCAATAACCTGATGATGCCTTAGCTTTCCCTCTCAAAATAAAGTGCAAATTTAGGGACTAACATATTTTGGCGCCAATGTCAGCGATGAAGGAACAAATATTTTTTTCTGTTAAGCCCTAAATAGTGGCTCATTACCCCTTAATTGGGGCATATTACATTAGTAATGTTATTTTATTTATGTCGGCTTTATTCCATTAGTTGTAATTATACCTCCTCGTCTCCTATGTATACCAAGAAGACATTTTCATTTTGAATCATCTTGTAATTGTACATTTATGTGGGCATAAGGAGGTTTCCCCCTCGAAGAGGCTTATTATCTGAATTTCTCTCTTTTTCAAGGCGTTGAGTACTTATTCTGAGGTTTTTCTATGCTTTATTGATATTTGGTTCCTTGCATTTTCCCTAGGAGAATGACAAGATCAGATCCAAATCTTGATGGTGAACAAGATTTTGGACATTTGCATGAGACTGTATATTTTTCATTTGGTGACTCTTGTGTGTTAATTATGGCTCCTAAAAGAGAAGACAAAGGACCTAAAATTCCTCCAACTTTCTCATCCTCTACAAAGAAACAAGTTACTAGAAAAAACCCAGATCCTAAGCCTGTTGCAGCAGTGCCAGACCCTGAAAAGCTATTGAGAAAACCTAAAATCACTCCTAGACAGTCCTCTCTCTCAAAAGGAAAAGTCTCTTCAACTAGTACTCAAGGACAGTCTTATAAAATTGTCAAACTCACACCAATTGAAGAAGTGATCTTGAGAGTGAAACAAAGCCTATTGTTGAGCCCACTATTATTTTCTTTCCTTCAACTATTTCAGAACTAAATTTAAGTCAATGGAAATTATTTGTTGAGCTCATTGAAGAAGAACAAACAAATACTTTATATGTAGCTGAAGCATTGAGAGATATTACTAAAGCTATTAAAATTGAACCAGATACACTCTCATCATCACCTCAGCATTTATCTTCTAAAGAGAATAAAACACATTATTGTTCCTTTGAAAACCCTCTTTTTCTGGAACCATCAACCTACTTTAGTCCAGAAAAGAAACCTTTGTTTTATGAAGATCAAGAAATTATATCATCTCAGTTAAGTTTCTTCACTCAAGGAACTGTCTCTCTTTCTACATCACCAACTCTTCTCACTCCTACAGCTCAAACACCAAAAGTGGTAAATATGGTTGTAAATAGAATGGATGCAATTGTTGCAACTATGTATGCACTACTAAACCTGTCACGAGTCCTATATGATTTCCCAAATAATGATTATATGAAGTATTTTCCAAGATTCAATGGAGAGGGAGAAGTTATTGTTGAAGAACACTTAAATTATTTCTACAGTTTTGCAGATAATTTTAATGTGGAGCATGCAGATGTTTGGATGAGACTTTTTGTGCAAACTTTAGATGGCGAAGAAAGGAAATGGTTTTGAATCCTGCCCCCAAATTAAATTGTTGATATCGATGCACTGGATGATACATTTTTAAGACACTGGGGAGATAAGAAAGACTACTTATATTACATCACTGAATTTGGTGCTTTGAAAAGAAAACAAGGAGAATCTACATGTGATTTTGCTAAAAGGTTTAATAAAATGTATAGTAAAATTTCAGATGAAATCAAGCCTACAGAAACATCAACCAAAATTACTTTTGCTAATGCCTTTGATGCTGAGTTTTCTCTGTTGTTGAGAAAAAGGAGGTCTGCTACTCTTATTCTAATGTAGGAAGCAGCCATTGAGGTAGAATCCAACATACTGGTAGCAGATAAGTTGAAATCCAGGGGTGATAGAGACAGGAAAAAATAGAAGGAAGAACTCCCTTCATCTTCTCATACAGCATCTAGTTCTAATATGAATGAATTGGCCAAAATGTTGAAATCCTTGACATCTAAAATGGTCAGGATGAAGATGGAAACAAAACAACCTAGAATACCTACACAGGAAGGTGGATACAGAAAACCTAACTAGTTTAGGAGGCCTAACAATGTACCTCAAATCTTACCGAGAGAAAGGAGGAATCAATAAGATCAAAAAAATTTGCCTCCTTTTAAAAATAATGTAGTGGAATAATTTGAAGAAGTGGATGACATTGAAGATGATCCTACAGTGCATTTAAATGATACAGAATTGTCTCCTACTCATTTGACACAACAACATTATGAAAATGCTCTTATACTAAATCAGTTTGAAGAAGGGGATGTTGATGAAATTATACAGAAAGAACCTAAGAGAAAGAAACACATATTAGGTCAAAATCAAACACACCCAAAGTGGATATACACGTTTCAATCAATAAGGCTAATGCTCCAGTTAAATCAGGAGTCAGTAAAGAAATTTTTGGGGTTAAAATTGATCAGCAATCAAAGCAACTTGTCAAGGTTAGTACTACAGAGGTAAAGGAAATTGAAAAGTATGTTCCTTCTTTCAGTTTGGAAAATGAAATTAAAAAGATTAAAATCCCCATACCTCTAATAGAATTAATGAAAATAGATCCTTTTAGAAAATTTGTTCTCAAGGCATTGCAGCCCCCTACTCATGTCACCTTTTCAGATACTATCAATCTTGAATATGAAAACCATGTTATAACCATTGGACCTCATATTGAAGACATGACTGATGCTTCCCCTCCTTTCTACATATCTCTGAACATTCACGAAAAAATATTGCATAATTATTTAATGGATTCGGGAGCTTCACACAATGTCATGCCAAAAGTGGCAATGGATTAATTAGGTTTAGACATCACTAAGCCTTATCTAGACCTATATTCATTCGACTCCAGAAAATTTAAAAGTCTGGGAGTCATTAAAGACATGGTTGTTACTTTATCTCAGTTACCTATGAAAAGTGTGGTATTGGATGTTATTGTGGCTAGCATACCTCCTAAATTTGGGATGCTTTTGTCAAGGTCATGGGCTAAAAAAGTAGGAGGCACATTACAAATGGATCTTAGTTATGCTACCATACCTGTGTTTGGTGGAGAACATCGGAGACTGTACAGGGAAGTAAGTTTGGCTTACTTGGTAAGTGGTCATGAAAATCCTAGTAATCATCCCATATATGTTGTAGAAGATGAACTTGGATCTTCCATTTTTCACATTGGTGATCAGATAGTTGAAACATCGGTTAGAAAAATAATACCTACAGTTGAAGACAGTGCAGAAAATTTAGTATGGAAAATGTTCTTTGATGGGGCTTGTTCAAAAGAAGGCTCTGGGGCTGGGATTGTTTTCATTTCTCCTACCAAAGAAGTTATTCCTATGTCATACAAACTAGAATTTGATACAACCAACAACATCAGTGAATATGAAGCTCTATTGTTAGGATTGAAAGCTGCTAAAAGTATGGGCATAGATAAAATTTATGTTTTTGGAGATTCAGAATTTATCATCCAACAGATCAAAAACATTTATCAAACCAAACAGCAGAGGTTAAAGCAGTATAGGAATGAGGTGTGGGATTATTTTGATAATTTCTTATTGGCATTCAACATCACTTATGTACACAAGAATTTGAATCAACAGGTAGATTCTTTAGCACTTGCAGCCAGTAATTTCAAGACTCCATTTTTTCCCAACTTAAAATTTGAGATTGAGGTTAGACATAGATCCTCAATACTAGATAACATAAAAAAATTGGCAAGTTTTTAAATATGAGCAAGAGATTCAAAGGTTCTTAGAGACCATTCATGAGTTTTCTAATATTTCAATAGATCGGGATAATGAAAATGATGATGTGGAATTTCATGTTGCAAATGTCCTTCAAGACAGTTTTGTTGGTAACAAAATTATTAAATTGAAAACAAATCATTTGCCTAAGGGCTTGGTTCCACTTGAGAGATTATTTTACTACAACGATGTTTCAAAAAAAATTGTTATTCAAACAGAAGAGACTGATGTGATAGACTGTGATATCATTTCAGATTTAAATCCCAGGATGGTGAAATTATCCAGAAAAATTTCATAAAAATAGAAAGACAGTTATGTCAATTTAATGAAACAGTATTCAGATGTATTTGCCTGGTCTTAAGAAGACCTAAAGTTTTTTGATACAAAGATGATGCAGCACAAGATTCCTTTAAAGCCTAGATCAAAACCTTTTAAGCAGAAATCTAGACAATTCAATCTATTGTTGTTACCTGTAATAGAAAAAGAACTGGAAAGGTTATTGGATGATAAAATTATAGTACCCCTAAGATATTCAGAGTGGGTAGCTAATTTAGTACCTGTCATGAAAAATAATGGAGAGATAAGGCTTTGTGTGGACTTCGGAAATCTGAACAGATGTTCTTTAAAAGACAATTATCCATTACCTAAAATGGTTCATATTTTACAAAGAGTAGTAGGGGAAAAGAGGATCTCTATGCTTGATGGCTATTTAGGGTATAATCAGATATCAGTAATGGAAGAAGATAAGAAGAAAACAGCTTTTACCACTCCCTGGGGCACTTTCATGTATGAAAAGATGCCTTTTGGATTGATGAATGCAGGAGCAAATTTCATAGAGCTATGGATATTGCATTTATTGGTGAGAAAGACAGATATATGGTTATTTATATTGATGATATTATTGTATTTTCAACCTCTTATAAAGCACTTGCATCATTTGAAGCAAACATTTGAAAAATGCAGGAGGTATGGTATATCATTAAACTCTAAAAAATCTCATTTTTCCATGGAAGAAGGAAAACTTTTAGGACATATTGTTTCACCAGAAGGAATCAAGATAGATCCTTAAAGAGTAAAAGCAATTCAACCGATAGACATTCCAAGAAACCAGAAGTCTATTCAATCCTTCATAGGTAAAATTAATTTTTTAAGGAGATTTATACCAAATTTTGCAGAAATCATCAAGTACATTACTGATATGTTAAAGAAGGATGCAGAAATAAAGTGGATACCAGAAGATAAAGAATCATTTGAAAAGATTAAGAATGCTCTTATTCAGGAACATGTCGTCATCATCCCTAATTACTCTAAGGAGTTAATGATTTTTTCATTTTCTTTTGAAGACACTATAGTTGTTGTTCTTTTACAAAGAAATGATCAAGGGTATGAGCAACCTATCTCTTTTTTCAGCAAAACTCTCAAATATTCTGAATTAAAATATGATATTATGGAGAAACAGGCATGTGCTATGGTGAAGGCTTTAAAATATTTCAGGGTATATGTTCTACAATATGAGATTATTGCATATGTTCCAAGTAGTGTAGTTAAATAAAATTTGGTTCAACTTGATTGTGAAGGAAAGAGAGGAAAATGGATAACTAAAATTCGGGAATACAATCTAACTATAAATCCCACTCAGTTAAAAAAGGGACAAGGCCTTGCCAAATTGATGACAAAGTCAAATTGCAAAGCAATTGGATTGTATCATTTCTCCAACAAATCACAGAATTTGTCATTCCAGATTGAGGAAACTGGCTCACAAGTAAGCAGCAAATATTTTTCCTCACCATGGTACAAAGATATTGTCTGTTTTCTGATAAATCTTCAGTCTCCTCCTGATTTGGATAAATCAAAGTTTAAATCACTTAAATTAAAATCAGTGAAATATTGAATTATTGATCAAATCTTGTTCTAGAAAGATCCTAATGGAATTATGTTGAGATGTGTTGATGAAGAAGAAGCAAAACCGTTTTTTTGTGATTTACACCAAGGTGTTTGTGGAGGACATCACCATTGGAAATCTATTGCTTTAAAAATTCTAAGACCAGGCTATTATTGGTCTGTACTATTTTCAAACATATTTTCTCAGGTGAGGGCATGTGAACCATGTCAGAATTTTGCAGGAAAACAAAAACTTATGTCTCTGCCTTTAAATCCCATTATTGCTCATGGACCATTTCAACAATGGGGCCTAGACTTCATTGGGGAAATCGATCCTTCATCTTTTGGACAACATGAATGGATACTTACAGCCACAGATTACTTTACCAAGTGGATTGAATCAATTCCAACTTAGAATGCAACAGACAAGGTAATCATGGAATTTCTTGAAGGGCATATTTTTTCTAGATTTGGTTGTCCTAAGAAGTTAGTTACTGACAATGCTCAAGCTTTCAAATAAAACTCRATGATTGATTTTTGCAATAAGTATAACATCAAATTGGTCCAATCCACTCCTTACTATCTCCAAGGAAATGGGTTAGGAGAATCATCAAATAAAATCCTCATAAGGATTATTAAAAAACTACTTACAGAAATCAAGAGGTCATGGGATTCCAAGTTAAAATTTTCCCTATGGGCTGATYGGATTAGTAATACRAAATATATTGGAACTTCCCCTTTCCAAATGGTGTATGGAAYAGAGGTTATTTTCCCAACTCAATTGGGTTTACCTATTCTTAAATTTCTGCAAGAGAAGTTAGAAGAACCCAATGACATTCAAAGGAGAGTTTTCCAGATGATAGAGGTTCAGCAAGCTAGAGAAAATATGGATCAAAAAGTTGTTATTCATCARAGMAAATTCAAAGAAACGTTTCATAAGAAAAAAAAGAAGGATATTTTCAAAGAGGGAGATCTTGTATTGATATGGGATGCTAGAAGAGAGGACAAAGCTAAACATGGTAACTTTAACAACTTATGGTATGGCCCTTTCAAAGTAGCCAGGGTCATGAACAAAAATACTTTTCTCTTACATAATTTGGATAATACTGAGATTTTAGGAGGCCCAGTAAATGGGAGATTTCTCAAGCATTACTTCCTTTAAGATCAGTCAGAAAAGTTCATTCTGTACAATAGGTTTTCTTTTGAACCCAAATAAAGACTTCATATACCCAATGGAATTGTTTCTTTACAGTTTGTGGTCTTAAATAAAGGATGTTAGAACAGGGAAATAAAGAGAACCAGAAGGATATGAAAGCATTGGTCAACAGTTCTTAAAGCTTCCTCATGAAACTTTATCCCCAGAAGGAGCCATTATTAGTCTCTAACTTTTTTTTTGATTAAGTGAGTGTCCATAGTTCCCGTCCCCTCCTTTTTTATGTTTTTTTGTCAAAACTTTATTTTTACCTCTAGGCTTGAAAGATTATTTTTCAATCTTTAATGCACTTTTTAAATGATTTTTGAAGTTTTTAAAGTTTAGGATTTGATATGATAATTTTTTGTCACATCACTTATTGATTCATTATTTGAATTTTCAAATTTTTCCAAGTCAAAAAAGGCGCTACAGGAATAGCGTTATTCCTGCAGTGCTAGGAAAAATCATTGTTTTGCATGCCCCACCCTGCCCAGATCGTGTCATAACTTTTCAAATCATGATTAGAGGATCTGCATGCCTCTTCATGATCTATTTTGGGTTGTTATTTTTATGATAATAGCTACATATGAAGGATTGAATTGTACTCACCATACTTGCATCAAATCAACACGTCTGATTATCATGAATGGAATCATCACCTTTATATTTTAGTATGTCAGCTATTTTTTGTAGGGATTGAAGAAATAAGTAACTTCTAGTTCTTAACAGCCCACGAGAATTGAATATTCAAACCATCGATCTTCTCAGATTTGTTTACAGGATCATATCAACGGTATGGCACCCAAAAAGAGTTGCCAGATAATCATACTAGAGCCCGAAGGCACGGAATCGCTCGAAGCATACCATCAAATGGAGCATAAATTCAAGGATGTTGGTTGGTTCAACTTTTTCTCAACCTTCCAAGGGCATGACGAACAGATCTCGATGGCATTTGCACAGAATTTTTATGTCTTTGAATCTGTAGTTGGGAAACTTCTGATGCATGTGACTGAACATTCTATTGCTAAAGCTTACAGATTGTCAGTGTATGGGGAAAGATGGTGGAAGAAGGAGAATGTGGTCATGGATTTTTTAAATCAGTTTCTAGATCCAGAGAAACAAAACCCTAACTAGAACAAGGGAATACCACACAGTTGGGTAAGGAAATAATGGCACATTACTTTTCTAATCATCCACAGGTACATTACATGTGAAGGAAGGTTTTCCTTGGTTTATCTCTATCATATCATAATGTTGACTCATATAAATGGTGATTATCTTCTTAATTTACCCTATTTTCTGTTACAAAGTTTATCTAAAATTTCTAAGAGGATGAAATCTCATCCTGCTATAGAAAAAGGTAGACTCTTTCATCAAGGTTTAATTAGAACATTAGTAGTCTTCTCTTTAAAAAAATTCCAGAGATACTAGCATTGGTTAATCCAGCCTTTAAAACTAGATTTGCAGTCAACTAATTCCAAAACTTCCAAGGGGAAGAAATCATCCAAACAGAAACAGACTCTTCAAGCCATTGAATTATTAATAAAAGAAGAGTCACTTGCAGCTAGGGTAACTTGGGCTAGCAAGAGGATATTGCAAACTCTGCAAAACTATTGGAGATTTTCCTGTAGATGAAGACCATCAGAAATCTACCACTAGTCGAGGTAAGAAGTCTAAAACAAATGAAGACACTAACATATATCCTAATCCAGATATAAAGAAGGAAAATTATGAATATGAGGATTGAACTACAAGCCCATTTTAAACTCCAGTCAAGCAGAAACAACGACCAACAGGTAAGAAGAATGCAAAGGGTAAAAAACAGAGCAAAAAGAAAACACATGTACCTAAGTTCCCTAGGAGGAATTCCACCAGAGTTGGTAATAAATTTAGGTTGAATTCAAAATCAATGTTTCATCTGTCCATTAAAAATGAGAATCTTATAATTATAGAAGACAAATCAGAAGATTCTAAGAAGAGCATCAAAAAACAGGCAGGGGCATATTCCTTACACATAACTGAGAAAGAACCTGAAGACTTGAGGAAGAGAAAAGAAAAGGGAAAGAAGATTAATCAGTACTCCAAAAGACCTATGACCAAAGCAACCACAAAATCAACTTCAATATTTGAATCTATGTTTAAAGGTATGGATGCAGTTTATGATTACAGAGATGATCTTTTTGCAAAACCAAACCAGATGCAAGACCTTCCAGAAACCAAAGATTATGATAGCACTGAAGATGAAGATCATAGTTTTAGATTATCTTCAAAATATGTGATTAAATTAAGAAATCCTCAAGCTTCTATAGATCTAAATCTACCTGCTCCTGTAGAGGAATATCCATAATTTAAAGTTAAAGTTAGAAAGGAAAAAGACAGAGTAAAGGAGCTGCAGAGTATGGTAAAGCAATTAAAGAAAGAGAAAGATTTGGTTGAGCAATGGAATGCCAGATAGGAAGAAGAGATACAGGATTTTAAAAGGAGGTAAAATCTTTCCTTAAGGAGGTAAGAGAATCCAATTTCAGGCTATATTGGCATAATGTTGTGTTAACAACCAAGCTTAAATAGAGAGACACCAAGGCTAGTGCAGTCATTATAGCATGATGGTTCATGAAGATTTTTTCTTCAGTTTTGATTGTTCTATGCTATTGCTCAGGGAGTAAATATGAACAATTTGATTCCTATGTTTGGATCAAATGAAACTTTGATATCTTGGATGGAACAACTTAGCAAGATATGATTCCAAATTTTGTGGGATTTTCCAGTTTTTGTAAATCTATTTCCTAATCTATATTTTGGATTGGTTGTTGAGCCTTCTACTATATAGGCATTATAAGTGCTTGTTTGAGCTTATTTTCCTAGGAAATAGGCATTGACTAGATCCTATTACAAAACTGTAAACTAGAAAATAGGATCTACAGGAATACTTTGTGTACTTTAAATAGACACAAGAAAGATTGTATGAAGGTCGATAAGTTGGGCATTCACAGACCTATTTGAAAAGATCCACTGTAAGACAGTTTATATTCCATATTGATACTAAATGGAAAAGGCATGTTGATGGTCAGATCCTCTTACATATATTATTCTATTTATTTTCTTATTTGAAGTCATTTCTTCTGTTGCAATGCATTTGATTTCTTGATATTAAGTAACACAGTGAAAACTTTGTTGTTTTTGTTTATTATCAAGATTGCCTTCAAGTACATGTTCTTGTTTCTCAATGATATTTTGAAATAAGAAATCTATATGGGGTTGAAAAATTGAATACTCTCAAATATTCCCTTCTTTATTTACCTTATTGTCTGAACTATTAATGTGACTACCAGTTACTAAATTAGTGGGATGTTTTCTGACTTTACTTTGAGTTATGTGTTTATTTGAATCCTTGAACCATCTTTCAACCATCTTCTAAAAACCTATTCAGAAAACCCTTAAAAATACCATTGACTAACCTATTGATGCCCTATCTCTCCCTCTCACTGTCAAGTGCAACTTTAGGGACTAACAGGAAGAAAAAAAA
>JASDQU010736391.1:194339-206870 GCA_032191745.1 Picea mariana | reverse complement strand
GTGACAGTCACCTGATGTCCCTTTTGTAGCCACGAAACTCTGTATGGGCTTGGATGATCAGTCATCTCTAGCTCCAGCTTCTCTACCATCTCTGTAGATACGAGATTATCCATGCTACCACTGTCTACAATGACCTTGCATACCCTATCCTTGGTTTTGCAAGCAGTCCTAAAAAGTCTGGTCCTTTGGACTGAACTCTCCACCTCTTTCTCTGGTGTCAAAAGGACTTTTCGCATCATGAGTGATCTTCCACCTTCCGTGTCTTCAGCCTCAACATCCTGCCTCTGTGCTTCGACGATGTGAGCTTCTCCAATGTCCTTATTTTTCTCTGGACACTCGTAAGACTTGTGCCCATTCTTTCCACATGTGAAGCATGTGATTACTCCACCTCTTCCTCTTCTTCTGCCTCTAGTACGAGGAAAAGTGTTGTTGTCAGCATAATCTCCTCTCTGCTCATTATGATGTCCTCTCTATTCAACATATGGCCCTCGCTGTGAGGTTCCCCCTCTCTCTGTTCGAGTCTGAGGTTTCTTCCAGTCGTCCTTGGGCTTTTGAGATTTGTCCTGGGCAATTGCCTTGCCTCTGGGCTGACTTCTGCCTCGGCCTCTCTGACTCTGCTTTCAACTCAGCTTCTCCTCAACTTTCAGAGCCATCTGGTAAGCATCTTCCACCATTCGGATGGTTACCATGCTCATCTCATCCTGGATATCATATCTCAGACCATTCATATATCTGGCAACTTTTTCATCATCGCTCTCCCGATGACCTGCCCTGATGTTCAGTTTATAGAATTCCTCAGTGTATTCTTTCACTGTCATCAGCTTCTGCCTCAGGTTCTGCATCCTCCTGAATAGAGTAATTTGATAGTCCCTTGGGATGAATTTCGCCTTCAGCTTCGCGATCATTCTGTCCCAGCTCTTGATCTTCTTCTTGCCCTTGCAGCGTCTGTCAGCTTGTAGTTCATCCCACCACAATGCTGCATGTCCTTTCAAACGTGTGACAACATGATTGACTTTCTTGTCCTCTTCGACATCTTCATAGTCGAAGTATGTGTCTAGAGCTCTAATCCAATCTAGAAGCTCCTCTGCATCCAAGTTTCCCTCGTAAACTGGAATGTCCATCTTTGCTCTTGCACCCATCCTTGCAATAGCTTTGATAAAACGTTCGTTTGATGCATTTTCGGCTGCAACTTCTTCTTCATGTTCAGCCTCAATTTCACTTTCGGAATCATTGAGATCCCCCACACTGGCTATGCGTCTTTGTGCTACCTTCATGTCTCTGAGTCTAGCTCGTAGATCACGCATTTGTCTCTCCATGACTGGATCTGTCATCTGCCTGCCTCTTCTTCTCTGCATCTCCCTATCCTCTGGATTGGGTGATTGTCTATCCCTCCTTGGCAGCATGGTGAATTTCTCTTCTACTCTGCTACAGAAAGCAAAGAACCTTTCTATGCTCTGATACAACACTAACGCAGCACACGCTCGCAAGCACGCCCGCTCATAAGATCTTCTCTTCCCTCGGCCCAAAGAACTCTAACGTTCTTCTATTTCCCTATCGGGAAATCTACACCCACAGAACTCTTCTTCTCGCGATCCCCTCTCTTTACTTATCGGGAGATTGGACTTCACTACTTCGCGAGGTCAGTGGTCGAGCATTGGACCCTCGAATCCCGGGAACCCGATACAAGTCAACGCTGACCCTTTTTCTTTTCCTTTTCGGGATTTCTTCTATCACGATCTCGGCACTCACGATGTCGAGCAACTCGGTTCTCCGACTTCCGAGTCTCTATATGCCGAAACTCCGATATACTCGCGAGTTGACTTTTCAATGCCTTCACTCCATCGACATTTCGGAGTTTGCAATATCGTGAATCCTTGTGCATATGTTTCAGAACTTCTCGCTGTGAAACCCAAATATAATTTCCACCTGTCCACTGACTCTTGTGGCCCCACACTGTCCGCGTACCCATTGGGATATTTTTTATCGCAATATCACGATTTTCGTTGCAATATTTTAGAGTTTCAATCCACGAAACCTTGATACACGACTCCACGTGCAAATCCGACGGTCCTTGTGACTCAGATCAACGGCTCTGTCCCTCCTAAGCTTAGAACCTATCGGAAATACCTTGCCGTATCTCCCCTGCTACTTTGTGATATCTAATGGCTCACGGGATATCGTGAATCCTCCTCAGAGAATACCGACCGTCCGTTCCTTCTTGATGATTCCTACGAATAACTAGGTGTTCCTCCGTGGCACTCGTCCACCTGCGTACAAACTTGCGACGCTTCTTACCAACCTTCAAGGCACGACTTATCTATGCTGTCCTTCAACAAATTCGAAGGCCTTATCCTTCCTGAGCTTTGTGATGACCCTGCGTCTTCTTAGAAAGATCTCTTGCTCGCACTCCTTGCGGCAACCTTCAGACACTTCCTAGTGCTGAAATCCCTTCGACTCTACGCACTCCTGCAGCAGCAGTCTCTCAACACTTTGCTTAGACTCACAACTCCGAGACTTAGCTTGGCCTGCACACTCCTTGCACAGCTCCTATGCCGACTGCACTTTTGAGGAAATGAGAAACAAAAGTAAAACTATCTGAGCTTTAGAGACACAACCCTGAATTCTTGTCGACGCACTCCTTGCGGACACTTCAACTGCACTCCTTGTAGGAATTCTTACTCAGATAGAGAAACAATTGAAACTCATTACATCTTCCTCTCAGACTTCAAACTCAATGCATGAAATAATATACACAGCACATAAAGCAAATGTATAATAGGAAGCAAACATTTATGAGCATATCATTCAGCATTAATACACAGAGAACAACACAGAACCATGAATTTGAATCAAACTCTTCTATTAATCAAAATATCTGTACATGGGTGTTCTTACATAGCTCTCTGCATGCTCTCTTGCTCAAATGTTTCATCCATCCTGTTACCATACACAATGAGGGTGTCTATATCCCGTTTCCCCCTTGCGCTCTCAAGCAGTCTAATCTAGAATTAAATTCTATCTACTTTACATTAACTACTTTAAATGCCTTCTACCTACTAAGGATGAGAGCTAAAGCCTCAAGGTCCATTTTACATTATACAAGTGCACTTCATTAAATTGACACATTTATGTTCGTGCATCAACTTCAAGGAAATTCAAAAATTTGTGCTGGCTTGTCCAGCTATCCTTCGCTTCCGCGTTGGCTCGCTTGATGTGTTGGCGATGCTCCTGCATCAATATGACATGCCATTAGCACCCTAGATAACCTTATAGGCCTTTGAGAAATGGTCCATTAACTTTGTGGGACCTATAAACTCACCAGGGAAGCACAAAGGAGCTAGATACATCATCACTGCGAAAAAGTATTTGACCAGATGGGTAGAAGTAAGAGTAGTTAAGGATTGTAGCGCAACTACAGCTGTGGGTTTCATATTTGATGATATCATAACTAGGTTTGGATGCCCAAAGATCCTCATGAGTGATGAAGATACACATTTTATTAATTAGACTATTGAAGCCTTGACTCAGGAATTTGAAGTTCACCACCAAAAGAGCACTCCTTATGACCCACAAACGAATGGGACAGTCAAAGCTTTCAACAAGATCTTGGAGACAACGCTGACGAATATTTGCAGTGTAAACAAAGATGACTAGGATTTGAGAGTACCAGCAGTGCTATGGGCCTATAGAACTACTTGTAATAAGATGACAATGCAGAGTCCCTTTAAGTTGGTTTATGGCATAGAAGCAGTTGTACCCATGGAATATTTAGTTCCTAGCTTAAGAATTGTAGCCTTTACAGATATGGATGACACTAGCGCTATTCAAGAGAGGATGACACAGTTGGTCGAACTAGAAGAAGACATATTTATTGCAGGATTCCATCAGCAAGTTCAGAAGGAACAAGAAAAGGCCTACCATGACAGGCATATCAAGAAGAAAGCATTTAAGCAAGGAGATCTGGTATTGGTATTCGATAGTAAGTTCATGAAGCATCTAGGGAAGTTCAAAACACATTGGATGGGGCCGTATGAGGTTTCCTATGTCACGGGAGGAGGAGCTACACAGTTGAAGAATTTGAATGGAGAATGGAAGGAAGGATTGGTGAATGGGAGTCGGTTGAAATTGTACTATGACAACCAGCTGCCTCGCAGCTCTTGGTAAAACCAGAAGGAGATGGGTCTAGGTACTAGGTGTAGTTGAAAATGGGTACCAGACACAATAAAGACAATCTGCATACAGTGGGGAGGAATATAGCAGAAAGCACAGATTGCGTTGTGCAGTCTACAATTGAAGAAAAGTAGAAGGCTCAGATCAGAGTGCCTCAGGATGAGTCACAGGTGAGTGTTGGGGGCCTGTTGGCCCTTGGTTCTGGAAGTAAGCAAATATTAAGGGAGAAAAGGTGAAATGTGAATTGCATGGAAGACACAGTGACTGATACTGGGTCGAAGTGAGAAAAAGAGCAGAAAAGACGGAGCGAAGTAAGAGAAAACAAGTTGTTGGATGAGGAGATCGAGGAAGACAGATCAACAAGGAAGACGAATCGTGGACAACTCAGAAAGCGAAAAAAGACACTGGTAGATGCTTTGGAGAACCTCGCAGGAAGGAAGGAAAGAGAGGCTGGCGAAGCCCTAAAAATGTGGGTCAATTTCACCTAGGGTTTTAGACACCTAGGGTTTTGATATTTAGGGTTTTGACACCTAGGCTTTGGTCTAAGGCTATCAGTGAGCTATTGTAATGTATAAATAAAGGTCAAGAGGAACTGATACCGGTTCGATTATGTGATGAGGTGTGATTGTTGTTATTACTGAGAGAGGAGTATTGTGTCGTGAGAGAAATCTGTGTTGTAAGATCTTCAGCTGGGTGCGAAGATCAACCCTGCAGCTGGGTGCACAGGGAAGGGGGATAGAGAAATGAGAGAAGGAGAGAGATTTGCAAGCTAAGAGCGCAGATAGAACTATAATCTTTTACCTAATATATTATAAACCATTTTTCTGTGGACATAGCCCTAGGGAGAGGGCGAAGCACGTATATCCTGTTGTTGAGTGTGATTGATGTTGTGTTCTTTACTCTATTACTCTGATGATGAATTAGTATGTTAGATGTACTATATAACTATGCGGAATAGGTGTATGCTTGGAAAGAATAATCTGATCTTCGTGTGTGGTTTCCTTGATTCCACTTGCATTTCCTCTAGTTGTAGACACCTATGTCCTGCAACCCCCTATTGCTACTTCGGGTGAGACTGCATCTGCTTCACAGGTATTGCCGAAAGGGCCAATAGTTAGGGATTGTTGGTGCACTGTTAGAGTTGAACCCTGGGTCTACCCCTTTGCCAACACTAAGGCAGTAGAAACGGTCAGCTAGAAGTACCAAATAGTACCATTTTTTGTAGACTGAGATTGACCCACAGGTTCCTTCCTACAAAAGGAAGAGGATAGGTCAAGAAACTTCCCAATAAATTATGTGCAAGATATGCAGGAGGAGAGAGCGAGGGGGATTCTAAGCCTTTGAAGAAGATGAACCTGGAAGGGGGGTCAAAGAGAAAGACCTGTAGAAAAAGAACGCTATGAGAAAATTTAAAGGGGGAGTGCAGAGAATTACCTGGTGGTATCATGGCTTGGCACAGGGGTAGCTTGCTGTCAAAGTGATAAAGCACGCATATACTATGGTCGGGTGGAAAGGAGAACACCCACAGTCAATTGTCTAGCTGAAATTTGTAAGAGATGAGTATTTCCTTTACTYTTTGTGATTTGATAAAAAAACAAATGAATTGCATCTTTAGATGATATGAAATCTAAATTCCYGGTTAATCATGTTCATGTTGATTTCTGTGGAAAGTTATTGAACCTAAAGTAATGAGAAAAATGTATGGATGGTTTTATTTGTGAGATGTATTTGTGAATGGTTGTGCATGTTGTAATATTGAATTCATGTGTTGTTGTAAGTATTTATGAATGAACAAGTCCTTCTRATACTTTTCAAGTCTAATACACTATGAAGGTTGCAAGTCTCTATATGKGGAACTTGCCAAGTTTAAACCTTCTTCAGAAGGATAGTGTTAGCACTAGGAATCACTCTTAGAYTGTAATGAGGATAAGCCYAGTACCCATCAGAGTTTTATGTCATGGGTTGGTTTTAAAGAGGTCAAATGGGCRCAGACTCAAGATGATATCRTTTTAACTCAGAAAACTGGACTGGTATGCACCTRTRGGTGAGGTCCTGATTAACTTCAATCARTAAGTTGGAGTAAGGGTGAATAGAGGTAAGAATTTGGTGAGGAGAGTGTAGAGTTCTRTTGTGGACATYAGGTCTTCTAGTMGCYTAAGGAGGAAAAACTTAAACATGAGATCCTCTTGAATTCAAATCTCAAAGAAACTGAAAGAAATTATAACAACACTATAATCAAACATTCATCGTAATACAATTACAACAATCAATGTGAATCAGTCATTCATGAACTCTCTCAGTATCAGAGGAAAATAAGATGGAGTAAGAAAGATGACTTAGATTAACCAATATGTCTCAAAAAAAAATACATAACCAGAGAACCGATGTTCTTCATCAAAAGGTTACAAAATGGAAGCACTTCTCAACCATCGACCCTTATAAAATATCAAAATTGCCTATATATAAGCAGAACTGCAATAACCATCAGGAGTGTGATCGGATTGCTACATTCAAAGTTTTTAGTCGGCGTATGCTCTATCAGACTGTGCAGAAAATATTCTGTTGTCATACGCGATCTCTTCCATCTAAACCTTCTATGTCAAAATGCGCATGCAACTCTCTATCAGATGCAGGCTGAAATATGCCAATTCTTTTTGGCTTTCCATTTATGTGCTGAGACAAGGTCTCAACCACCACTCTCATTCTCAATAACTGCCTCATTGGGATCAGGATGAGACCTGACACCCATAACTGTTCTTAGACGGTGCCAACGACTTCTGCGAGTCAATTTTGATGCCTCAAAGTTATGCAGATCTTCTTCTATGACCAATATAGGCACAACAGGTGGCGAGCTGATAGCGTTTGCACAGGGGTGACATGGAGCGAAATGCTTGGTGAAAACTTGCATGGCAGTACGAGTGAGCGATGGTCACATGGAAGGAAGTGGAGGATGTTGGAGATTTTTAGACCCCAAACATTTCATTTTTCCTTTGAAAATCATGGACAGAATGCCACATGATTTATACCATAATTCTCTTGAGGGTAAACCTCAATTATTCTTGATTCCTATGAAATAGGTTGCAAATTATGGTGTTAACATTCGGCTCCACAGAGGATGGCATGCTCCCTATGAGATGCCAAGAACAAGTAGTTCTAGTGCCTTAGCTGTTGGGCTATGGAGTCATGCTGTGAAACATCATACTGAAGAAAATAGGCTGAAAAGTACACTATTCTAAAAATTAAAGAAAACACACCTGCTCCTGAGGGAGCTTATTTATGTACAAAACCTAAGTTAACTGCCTTTTACAAAATGCTAGGTGAAAGCAAACTTCCACCATAGCCATTCAAACTGTTTGACAACTAAATCTTTCGCTGCAAATGATCCATAAAAGACAAGGAAAGCGTGAAAACTAACTAATTTCATTCTTATGATCACCCATATTACCTTCAAATGCTGATAAAAAGATCAAGCCTACATGCTCCAAAGAATTTGAAAAGTGTAACTTTATGTACTCATCGACATGGTCACGAAACTGAAGGCAATGCATGATTAACTTATGAAAGGTTACCTTCACTGTTTCAAAGATCCTGACAGCTGGCTTGATGTCCTCTACAGGCACACTTGATTGAATGACAACCACATGCATCTGTGGGTCAAAAATATGCTTGATGTAAACTATAGGTACAAGTGGAAGAAGGCTGGGTGTAGGAGGCTGTTGATCCACTGACGACTGTTGATTTACTTCTAGCTATGTATAAACTATCTCTTCACATGCCTCAACTAAAGGTTGATCTTGGTCAAACTCTTAGGTTGTGTCTTCTATGAAAAGGCCAACTTCCACATCATTATTACTGTCTTCATAGTGATCAAATATAAGATAAGCTTACTGCTCATCGTCACTAGAATATCCATAAAAAATGGGTTTCCTTTCATGTCTATGATCAACCTTTAAAACAGTAATTTAATCAAGAATATAACTATTAAACATATCCATTTTAGGAACATTAGTAACTGTTGCTTCTAGCTATTCATACACATGATTTTCATTAAGACAGGGCTGCTCATGGGTACCTATGTCGAAGACAAAATTATCCACAGTCTTTTCTTCATAGGGATAGCAGGTAAAAACTGCCTTACATTCAGAGTTGAGATGATACTGACTTTGAATACTGCCACAAGCATGGAGGTTCTCCTCTACTTCCTCAACATCCATGAATAACTGTGATAAAGATGTAGATTTCCTTTCTCTCAGGAGAAGGACAAGCTATGAATGCTGAGCCATGACATAGTACACCATGGAAGCAGTCTCTGTGGGTCTGATTTTTATAGGAATACTATGATAAACACTGTAAAACCTCCTATTGAAGACAACCAAGTCTTCCTCTTCCCCTGTCCTCAAGGCATTAAAATCATCCCAGTATTGATCAAGGGACTTGTTCTCACCCCACCACTTTAAAAAAGCATTGTATAGATCAACCCAAGAACCAATGGAGTCAGCTCCCAAACCCTTAAACCATACAACAACATATCCTAACAAAGATTTGGAAAACAACCTCATGCTAACATCCTCATGAACTATCTCAAACTGATTAATAAAATTCTTGAAAGCCTCCACATGCCTCTCAGCTGTAACATGATCCTTTCAAGAAAAATGAGGAAAGTACTTAAAGAAATCAAGATGATAAGGATGAAGATGATATGGAAGCTTTAAAGGTTTAAACAACTTGTCTCTGATTCTAGTTTGAAAACTAGTGGGATGAATATGAGGCTTAACACACTGATGGCAAGGCTCAACAGTAACAATAGGATGTGATGAGATTTGAGGAGGCTATGGATCAGTTTCAAACTCCCCCAGGCTGCAAGGGTGATTGAGTTCAGGAGGGGTTTCAATATGAAGATCATATTTATGAGTAGGCTGAGCTGAGGATATAATATCAACATCTACAACACAGGAAGAAAGCAGGTCTGCTTCTTCCAAGAATGGATATATAAAGGAAGGCTAGTGATCAACCAAATAAACAAAGAAAAATATGATCCTCTTTATATGTGAAGGGAAAAACAAAAATGAGGTGATAAAGAACAACAAAATTTCATGAAGAAAGATAATAAGATGATATCTAGTCATTCCTTTCATATTTTTGTCAATAGGATCCTCCCCAGTGGAGTCTTTGATGTGGATTCACCAAGTAGATGATTACAGTCAATTTCTGTATCCCTCTCTTGTCTACCACCAAGAGTTGGATCTATGTCATTCTTCCTAGGGAGCTCTTTAATATGCTCAAATCTGTCCCCAGCAATGACACCATTTATGTTATCACTAGGAATCACCCTCAGACTGTAATGAGGATAAGCCCAGTACCCATCAGAGTTTTATGTCACAGGTTGGTTTTAAAGAGGTCAAATGGGAGAAGACTCAAGATGATATCATTTTAACTCAGAAAACTGGACTAGTATGCACATGTAGCTGAGGTCTTGATTAACTTCAGTCAGTAAGTTGGAGTAAGGGTAAATAGAGGGAATAATTTGGTGAGGAGAGTGTAGAGGTCTGTTGTGGACATCAGGTCTTCCAACAACCTAAGGAGGAAAAACTTAAACACAAGATCCTCTTGAATTCAAATCTCAAAGAAACTGAAAGAAATTATAACAAAACTATAATCAAACATTCATCATAATACAATTACAACAATCCATGTGAATCAGTCATTCATGAACTCTCTCAGTATCATAGGCAAATAACATGGAGTAAGAAAGATGACTTAGATTAACCAAGATGTCTCAAAAACAAATACATAACTAGAGAACCAGTGTTCTTCATCAAAAGTTTACAAAACAGGAGCATTGCTAAACCATCGACCCTTACAAAATATAAAAAATGCCTATATATAAGAAGAACTGCTGCAACCATCAGGAGTGTGATCGGATTGCTGCATTCAAATTTTCAGTCGACGTTTGCTCTGTCAGACTGTGAAGACAATCTTTTGTTGTCAGACGTGAGCTCTTCCATTTGTACCTTCTCTATCAGTCTGTGCAGGCAACTCTCTGTCAAACGCAAGCTCAAATCTACCAATCCTTTCTGGCTTTCCATTTATGTGATGAGATGAGGTCTCAACTACCGCTCTCATTCTTAGTAACTGTCTCATCGGGATCAGGACAAGGCCTAACACCCATAATTGTTCTTAGACGGTGCCAACGACTTCTACGAGTCAATTTTGACGCCTAGAGGTTATGCAGATCTTCTTTTGTGACCAATATAGGTGCAACAAGTGGCAGGCCGATAGAGTATGCACAAGGGTGACATAGAGAGAAATGCTTGGCACAGACTTGCATGGCACGACGAGTGAACGACGATCATGTGGAAGGAAGCGGAGGATTCTGAATCTTTTCAGACCCCAAACATTTCATTTTTCCTGTGAAAATCATGGGTAGAATGCCACATGATTTATACCATAATGATCCTGAGTGTAAACCTCAATTATGCGTGATTCCTATGAAATAGGTTGCAATTTTTGGTGTTAACATATAGCAACAAAATTTCCATGAACACTGAAAAGGTCTCTACATAGTCGAAGAACCTTAACCCCCGTGAACCCCCTTTCTTTGAAGTAAGAGTTCACAGGATGTAAATATTCTTCCAAAGCTATGAAGAGTGATTTTCTTAACTCATTGGAAGAAGAGATGAAGGCCATGAAATCCTGGTGAGACTGTTTGGAAAAGACTTAGAATATTTATGTAAAATTGGTTAAGTCCAAAATAAGATAGTTTTCTTATGGGATAATCTATGTTTGATTTGGGAGGATCTACAACCATTGGATTGACATGGCAAGTAGATCATGGCACTTCATCAAGAAATACATTGTCGTAAAAAATGTCCAAGTATTGGGTATTAGGTGAAGAATGAAGACGACGATGGGGAAGACCTCGATACAAAACAATGACCATTGATCTGTCAGGAGTGACCCTGATGAGATATGCACCATTGATTCCAGTGGCATCATCATTGGGAGTGGATGGTTTGCGAAGTCAGGGTGCAGACTCCAAAGTTCCTATGACGATAAAGGCGAGGACATGGAAAAACAAGAGTTGATCTTTGTAGTATATTGCCTTAGGTCCTAGTTAAGTGGAAAAGGTGGAAATGACATCATGTTGATGAGGATTTCCAGTGTGGAAGTTAGCGTGTCTTKTGGGATGACACATGTTGACAAGTGATTGGTCGATGGGATGAAAATGAGCCCAATTGGGAGAAATGGCATTAGGATTTCACTTTAGACCCCGAATATCAAATATCTAAACCAAGAGATCTCAACCCTTTTTTGGGGAAGACATCGACGTCGGGGTTAGATGATTGGTAAAGTGAGTGTTGTCCCCTAGTGATTATTGTTAGCACTCTTTAAATTTTGTCCGGCTAAATAGAAAAACAACATAGGTAACTGTTTCAACCGGCTTTATAGCTGAGGCACTAGCTTTCTCAACTCAGAGAGGGCTCTCTCGTGTCACTTGATACTTTTTTTGGAATTGGCGGCTATATTTGGTTTGTTTTGTGGTTTTTTAATAAAGTTGTTGGCAAGGAAGGGGAGAAACACATAGGGCTATGGAGTCAAAATTATGAAAGTGAATGAAAACAATGCATCCACCAATAGAACTCTCTAGAGGATAAAGGATAAATGAGGTGATGAATCTGAGTTATTATTAAATTTAGATAGAGTGTAGGAAGATAAAGGAAACAAATAACCGCATTAGAGCATTATTGAAATGAATTCTGAATCAGTTAAAAAGACAATCACATAGTTTAAATTGCTTAAGCCAAGAGCATCAAATGATGAATTTTGGGCCTTTAACTCTCCAATTTAAACAGAAGAAAATGAAAATGAAAGACAGGTCACAGGAAATACATATGATGAAAGGAAACAAAGCTCATATCACCACCCTTTAGAATCTTTTCATAGAGACTTCAAAATCTTCCGTATTTGTATTCAATTCAGATTCAAAAAATTTACAAAATAGAGTCTGATACAACCAAAAGGTGCTCTTGCACTTCTGCCCATCACTAATACACTCAGAACCTTTAATACTTATACAATTTGAGTTCCTTCAGTGTGTAACTAATTACAATAACTGAAATGAAATGGTTCAGCTTCTACAATGATTACAAATGACAGTTTTTAGAAAAAATGTTTCATGATCCCTACAGATTCCTCTGACGCTCTAGCTCCTTCTGCCATGTTCTCTTTGAAATGTCACTTATACTCTTTAAAATTTAATCCCATTTATCCATATTCTCATTAAATATTTGGGAATAATATATTTGAAATAAAAATAATTCCCAAATATTTTTCTATCCTGTAGAATTAAATTTCCATAAT
>JASDQU010736391.1:162534-180443 GCA_032191745.1 Picea mariana | reverse complement strand
CCAGCGGACCCCCCCCCAAAAAAAAAAAAAACCAGTTACCACCTCAGGGGGGTTCCGAAATACCACTTATCCCTAACAAAACCGTTTTCACGACGTTTTCAACTAGTCGGTTTTCGAAGGCATTTCTGGGAAAACTAAGATGAATTTAAAAAAACCGAAAGAGGTTTTTGCTCAGAAAAAGATGAAGAACAAAAAACCCTCTTAGTTTTTGCAAAGGTGCCATGAGAAGGGAGAATCGAAGCCATCTTCAAGCCCCATTTTTCCAATTTTTCATTTTTTTTCTTACAGTCCTGATTTTGCGGGAGCTGTTTCGGTGAGTTGGGGGCGAATTTGGAAAAACCAAAAGAGGTTTTTGTCTGTAACATGCTCATATAAAATAAACTCCTTCAGTTTTTTTCCAGGTGTCAGCATTGAAGAGAAACAGATGTTTGAGTGGACCCCTTTTTTGCAGACATTCGTCCCATCTTTCATGGCGGATAGTTCCAGATTTTTGGGGATTTGTTGTTATTTTTGGCTGAGGTGGTTGAATCCAACTTCCTAAACTTGAGGGGGGATCCCTCCTATTTATTGATGTGATTTTAATGTAAAATGGTTGTTCATTCTTGCATCCAGAAAAGCTATTCTCTGTAATATTTTTCAGATCTACCAGTAATAAAAGGGACGATTCATGGGATTCCTGCGTGTGGATGTTGGTGATGTGATTTCTTCACTGTAAATTGTTATCCTACTTTGTGATCATTCTGTTTGGTTTATCTGATCATTTAAAAGAAGTTAAAGTTACAGAATTTATCTTCGTATACTCTGTTTCTGGCATTTAAAGATCTAAGTGTTTATCTTCTGATGTTGTGATAAAGAAATTCTTCAATGCTTCTTTGTTGTGGTTGATCATCTCATCTATTTCTGCTATCCATCACTTTAAAATTATAAAGGATCCATCATTTTCATTACCTTGCCTTGTGATATAGCTTCTAGATCTGTGTTTGATTTCTAACTTGTCACATACCCCATAGCCCAATGGTCCTCTTTTGTTGTCTCAATCAGAAAACTCCAAGAACATATCCTATTCTGCATAGATAGCCTAATATATGACGTTAAAACAAAGCTATATCATACAGAGAGATCCCTCTCTGAGTCTTGGAGGGCTAGATCCAAGACTCGAAATGGTTTTGATGTTGCCTCTGTGACCGCCTCCACAGCCTTGGGCAAATTACAGAGCGCTAACAGAATGGCGACCGTACTGGGAAACTTTCCTCAGTAGTGCCCTTCAAGTTCCAAATATGATCACTAGTGGTGGACAGTGAGCAGACACAAGAAGGCTGAGATCATTCACCTGGTGACTCCAATTAGCTCCAAACAATGCCGACTCAAAGACTCCACTGGAGGAAGAACTTGAAGAATGACCAAGCAACCTAGAAAGATCAGGTACTCAAGCCCAGATTACATTCAAGACATCTTTGGTTTTATATGTAATTATGTTCGATCTTATTCTAAGCCTGATCAAAAGTACATTGTTGAAGATTGCATTGACCACCTGCTAATTGATGAGCCTCAAGAGACCAAGCCCCAAATTGTAGATCATGTACATACTGATGCACCTGTAGAAATCCTAGTGAGACATAAGCCTCCTTCTTTATCTCCTACTATTGCTAAACCTCCGGATGGTTATAAGCCTCTTGCTTCACCTCCTATACCTACAAAAATCCCAGACAGATACAAGCCTTTACATTTGCCTCCATTTTTGCATAACCTCCCTGTCAATTACATCGTTAATTTGCCCAGGTTTGATGGAGAAAATGTGAAGATCACTGCTGAAAAGTATATTCAAAATCTTGAGGATTTTCTTGATCTGTTTGAGGTAGAAGATGACGATGTCTATATCAGAATTTTTTCCCTATCATTGCAAGGTAAAGTCAAGAATTGGTTTAAGAATCTTCCAAATGCAAGCATTAGCAGTTTCCATCAGTTTGTAAAAAATTTCCTAGATCGATGGGTGATCATGAGAAATGTATTTCTCATCCTAAAAGAATATGACCATTTGAAAAGACAGCCAGGGGAGACAGTACCTTAGTTTTTAGCAAGGTTCAATAAGATAATCATGCAATGCCTGCTAATATAAGACCACCCCCAGGATCAGCTCACATGCATTTCCTAGATGCCTTCGATCCTGAGATGGCATTCCAATTAAGAAAAAGGAACACTGCAACTCTCGAAGAAATGCAGAACATTGCAGTTGATGTGGAGGCCAAGCTACTGATCAAAAGGTCAAAGATAAAGAACAAAGAAAAGGAGCAGCTGAAATCTTCAAAAGCTAAACTGGACATTATGGCCAACACCATGGAAGAGATGATGCAGAAGATTAGCAGAAGAGAAAAACTTGATGTTCGAAGATGTCATGTTCCATTGATTTCAGAGAAAGAAAAGCTCATTGTTCCCAAACATTTTGCAGCTCACCCTTGGTACCTTGGTTTGGATTTCGATTCTTTCATGTATTCAATTCACGACGTGGTCAAAGATGAAACTCTATCTCAACTTGCAGAGGAACAACCAACTGATATGATGTGCATGTTTGATGACATTCCTTACTTGGATAATCTACCCAAGGGTGATCAGTATCGTGATGATCATGAGGCTGAAATAGAGGTGAACTATTCAAAGCAATCAAAAGCATGTTGTTGGTAGGAAGAAGATCAGTTACAACTCAAATATGACAATCAACCTTCACACAACAAACATGACAGCGATGAGGAAAATGCAGAAAATTTCAGAGTAAGGGAAAAATCTTTGCCCTTATCTTTCTCTTCTTTTTAATTTTTGAGAGGAAATTGTAAGCAAGTTGTCAATAGTAGAGAGGGAGAATGTTTTGATCAACTAGGTGAAGATGCCATTGCTGATATGGAGGTTGTTCTAAACCCATAATTACATCCCTTGACCTACTTTGATTTTCAAATTCCAGATGAAATCTTAAAGCCTAGGACAAATGATGAGTTAACCCAAAATAACTCTGTACCATTATGCTTTGATTCATTTCAGTTTTTGAAAAAGAATCTTGAGTATATGTTAAAGGATAAACACACAGAAAATCAAGAAGTTTCAGTGGAACCAATACAACAGTCATTTCAATTTCTACAGGATCCAATATCTGATGTGTCGGATGGTGTTGTCAAAGCCATTTTCCATCATCCAGCTATAGGCTGAAAAGATGTTATGATATTGACATGATCTGGCAGTCAGCTTCATGGTCTTTTTCAGAAGTCACATTACAAAGCCCACCGGAACATTTGCAGCCATATCAGGAATTTTTTGAGGATCTAGACAGCATAAATATAGTACCAAATCATGAGGTTGAATTGGTTGAATTTGAACATCAGGAGATAGGTCATGTTTATCATGATCATGTAGCTTTCTTTATGGAGGAGTTTTTCTTTTCAAAATATCCATTGATTCCCAAAGTCTCTGGAATTGTCCACAAACCCAAGGCTTTGTGTTGTAAAGATCAGGTTGGAAATCAGTATGTGCTACCTACGCAAGTTCTATTTCTGATATTGTTTGAAAACATTGAAAGAGCAGAGTTGTTCGAGAAGTTGCTTGACTGGTTGCACTGGCATTATTGTATCATTTAGAACGATGAAATTGTCAGTAGTGTAGGGTAGGTAGCAGTTTTGAATAAGCTCAGTCATTTGAGCATCTTTTCAGTATTGTATGATCTCTAGCAGAGTTTGCATTTGATAGCATCTAGTTCACTGTTCAGTCAAATCTGAGCCAAGTTCGAAGATTGTAGCTGCAGTGACCCCATGGCCCAATGAATAAAGCATCGGTCTCCATGTTCAGAGTTCAGTGGTTCTTGACACCTCCTGAAAGAGCTTCCATCCCCAGGTGGAGCCTATGTTGGGGACCTATAATCATAGGTAACTTGGTTCTTCGGCTGTTGATTTGGTGTTGCTCCCATGATGAAGACATCTGGCTCGGTTGGACTCGGTTGTTTTCGTTTTCCGCTTCATCTGTTTCGCCCAATCCTTCATCACACTACTACATCCTCCATCACCCTACTGCAACCTTCATCCACCGCTGCGCCCTTCAGTCCCTCACCCTCATTCCTTCACCCCTTCGCCAATCTTATCCCTGCACAAATAAACAAACTTAGGTTAAAGGAA
Organism: Picea mariana; assembly: GCA_032191745.1. Classification (NCBI taxonomy): domain Eukaryota; kingdom Viridiplantae; phylum Streptophyta; class Pinopsida; order Pinales; family Pinaceae; genus Picea; species Picea mariana. The sequence continues at coordinate 176,292 of JASDQU010736391.1, read as the reverse complement.
AAATCAAATCATGTTAGTAATAAGTTTAGTGTAGTTAGAATAGGTTAGACTTGTTAATAATAAATTAATCATTAATTAATTAATTAATGATTAATAATTAAGTTAGTTGTTAGTAATTAGGTTAGTTTGTTAATAAAATAAATAAAAAACAATGTAATAACATTAATAATAAAACATATAAAAAATAAAAATAAATAAAATAATAAAAACAATTAAATTATAATAAACATATATATTAAAACACTAAAAATAAAACAAAGTAATAAAAATAATAAATAAAAACAAAACACAAAAATTAAAAATATAAAACAAATTAAAACGAAAACAAAAAACCAAAAAAAAACTCTCTATCCTAAGTTTTATACCCACTCCCCCATGCATATCGGACCCCCTCCCTTCATGTCCCATCATCTCATGGGGGGTCTAATAAGCTATTTCTTAAGAACCACCTGCGAACACGTGGCAGCTCCACAGGCCAGCGGACCCCCCCCCGCCCCTAAAACCACTTACCACCTCAGGGGGGTTCGAAATACCACTTATCCCCAACAAAACCGTTTTCACAGCATTTTCAACTAGTCGTTTTCCGAAGGCGTTTCTAGGAAAACAGAGATGAATTTTAAAAGACCAAAAGAGATTTTTTTTCATAACGGTATAAAGAACAAAAACTCTCTCAGTTTTTGCAAAGGTGCCATGAGCAGGGAGAATCGAAGCCATCTTCAAGCCCCATTTTTCCAGTTTTTCATTTTTCCTGTTACAGACCTGATTTTGCAGGAGTTGTTTCGGTGAGGTGGAGGTGAATTTGACAAAACCAAAAGAGGTTTTTGTCCTTAACATGCTCATATAAAATAAACTCCTTCATTTTTTTCCGAGGTGTCAACATTTAAGAGAAACAAATGTCTGAGTGAACCCTTTTTTTGCAGAAATTCGGCCTGTCTTTCATGGCAGACAATTCCAGATTTTTGGGGATTTGTTGTTATTTTTGGCCGAGGTGGTTGAATATGAATTGCTAAACTTGAGGGGGGATCCCTCCTATTTATTGATGTGATTTTAATGTAAAATGGTTGTTCATTCTTGCATCCAAAAAAGTTATTCTCTGTAATATTTTTTAGATCTACCAGTAATAAAAGGGACGATTCACAGGATTCCTGCATGTGGATGTTGGTGATGTGATTTCTTCACTGTAAATTGTTATATTACTTTGTGATCATTCTATTTGCTTTATCTAATCATTTAAAAGAAGTTAAAGTTACAGAATTTATCTTCGTATACTCTGTTTCTAGCTTTTAAAGATCTAAGTGTTTATCTTCTGATGCTATGATAAAGAAATTCTTCAATGCTTCTTTGTTGTGGTTGATCATCTCATCTATTTCTGTTATCCATCACTTTAAAATTCTAAAGGATACATCATTTGCATTACCTTTTCCTGTGAATATACCTTCTATATCTGCATTTGATTTCAAACTTGTCACAGACCCCATAGCCCAATGGTCCTCTTTTATTGTCTCAATCAGAAAACTCCAAGAACATATCCTATTTTGCATAGCTAGCCTAATATCTGACATTAAAACAAAGCTATATCAGAGAGAGAGATCCCTCTTCGAGTCTTGGAGGGATAGATCCAAGACTTGAAGTGGTTTTGATGTTGCCTTTGTGACTGCCTCCACAGCCTTGGGAAAATTACACAGCACTAATAGAATGGCGACCGTACTGGGGAACTTTCCCCAGTAGTTCACTTCAAGTTCTAGATCTGATCACTGATGGTGGACAGTGAGCAGACACAAGAAGGCTAAGATCATTCACCTGGCGACTCCAATCAGCTCCAAACAGTGCCGACTCAAAGACTCCACTGGAGGAAGAACCTGAAGCATGACCAAGCAACCTAGAAAGATCAGGTACTCAAGCCCGGATTGCATTCAAGACATCTTTAGTTTTATATGTAATTATGTTCTATCTTATTCTAATCCTGATCAAAAGTACATTGTTGAAGATTGCATTGACCACCTACTAATTGATGAGCCTCAAGAGAACAAGCCCGAAATTGTAGATCATGTACATACTGATGCACCTGTAGAAATCCTAGTGAGACATAAGCCTCATGCTTTATCTCCTACTCTTGCTAAACCTCCAGATGGTTATAAGCCTCTTGCTTCACCTCTTATACCTGCAAAAATCCCAGATAGATACAAGCCTCTACATTTGCCTCCTCTTCTCCATGACCTCCCTATCAATTACATCAATAATTTGCCCAGGCTTGATGGAGAAAATGTGAAGATCACTGCTAAAAAGCATATTCAAAATCTTGAGGATTTTCTTGATCTGTTTGAGGTAGAAGATGACAATTTCTGCATCAGAATTTTTTCCCTATCATTGCAAGGTAAAGTCAAGAATTGGTTTAAGAATCTTCTAGATGCAAGAATTAGCAGTTTCCATCAGTTTGTAAAAAATTTCCTAGATGGATGGGTGATCATGAGAAATGTCTTTCTCATCCTAGAAGAATATGACCATTTGAAAAGACAGCCAGGGGAGATAGTACCTCATTTTTTAGCAAGGTTCAATAAGATATATCATGCAATGCTTGCTGATATAAGACCACCCCTAGGATCATCTCACTTGCATTTCCCATATGCCTTCGATCCTGAGATGGCATTCCAATTAAGAGAAAGGAACATTGCAACTCTCAAAGAAATGCAGAACATTGCAGTTGATGTGGAGGCCAACTTGTTGATCAAAAAGTCAAAGGTAAAGAACAAAGAAAAGGAGCAACTGAAATATTCAAAAGCTAAACAGGACATTCTGGCCAGCACCATGGAAGAGATGATGCAGAAGATTAGTAGAAGAGAAAAACTTGATGTTCGAAGACATCATGTTCCATTGATTTCAAAGAAAGAAAAGGTCATTGTTCCCAAACATTTTGTAGCTCATCCTTGGTACCCTGGTTTGGATAATGATTCTTTCATGTATTCAATTCACAACGTGGTCAAAGATGAAACTCTATCTCAACTTGTAGAGGAACAACCAGTTGATATGATGTGCATGTTTGATGGCATTCCTTACTTGGATAAACTACCCAAGGGTGATCAATATTGTGATGATCATGAGGCTGAAATAGAGGTGGACTCTTCAAAGCAATCAACAACATGTCGTTGGCAGGAAGAAGATCAATTACAACTCAAGTATGACAATCAACCTTTACACAACAAACATGACAGCGATGAGGAAAATGCATAAAATTTCAGAGTAAGGGAAAAATCTTTGCCCTTATGTTTCTCTTCTTTTCAATTTTTGAGAGGAAATTGTAAGCAAGTTGTCAATAGTAGAGAGGGAGAATGTTCTGATCAACTAGCTGAAGATGCCATTGCTGATATGGAGGCTTTTCTAAACCCATAATTATAGCCCTTGACCTAATTTGATTTTCAAATTCTAGATGAAAGCTTAAAGCTTGAGACAATTTATGAGTTAACCCAAAATAACTCTGTACCATTATGCTTTGATTTATTTCAGTTTTTGAAAAAGAATCTTGAGTATATGCTAAAGGATAAACACATAGAAAATCAAGAATTTTCAGTGGAACTAATGCAACAGTCATTTCAATTTCTACAAGATCCAATATCTGATGTGTTGGATGACTGGTGTTGTCAAAGCCATTTTCCATCATCCAACTATAGGCTGAAAAGATTTTATGATATTGACATGATCAGGCAGTCAACTTCATGGTCTTTTTCAAAAGTCACATTACAAATCCCACCAAAAAATTTGCAGCCATATCGGGAATTTTTTGAGGATCTAGACAGCATAAATACAGTACCAAATCATGTGGTTGAATTGGTTGAATTTGAACATCGGGAGATAGGTCATGTTTATCATGATCCTGTAGCTATCTATATGGAGGAGTTTTTCTTTTCAGAATATCCATTGATTCCCAAAGTCTCTGGAATTGTCCATAGACCCAAGGTTTTGTGTTGTAAAGATCAAGTTGGAAATCAGTATGTGTTGCCTATGCAAGTTCTATTTCTGATATTGTTTGAAAACATTGAAAGAGCAGAGTTGTTAGAGAAGTTGCTTGACTGGCTGCACTGGCATTATTGTATCATTTAGAACGATGAAATTGTCAGTAGTGTAGGGTAGGTAGCAGTTTTGAATAAGCTCAGTCATTTGAGCATCTTTTCAGTATTGTATGATCTCCAGCAGAGTTTGCATTTGATAGCATCTTGTTACACCTCAAAATTACTCACTTCGATAGTGTCGCAAGTGTTATCATTACAAGTGTTTTAAGTGTCACATCTTGACTACAAGTGTTGCAAATGTAAAAAACATAATATTGCCATCTTGCCTATGTCCTCTAACGACATCACAAAGACACTTAAGACACCCCAAATACTAGTTTTGAAGAAGAGAAGTCACTTGACAGGGAGTACAAACCTTTTGCCACTGAAAGAACTACTAAAAAATGGATTTTGGAGAGGAGCGCTCCCCTGCCCACTGTCAAGGAGTGTTTAAGCGCCATGTGCACCCTTTTGGGGGAGCACTACCCTTTTTTTAGCAAATTTTGGGTTTGTTGAGGAAAATCAGGAAAGAATCTCTCAACTCCTGAAGGTAGTTGGATTCAAATAGATGGTCAAGGAATGATCTTAGGGAAGATCCTCAACTGAAGGAGAGGAATCCTCAACTTATCCCAAAGATCTCTCAAGTGGTTGGACCTCTCCAAGGTTATATAAGGAGGCCTTCTCATGGTGAACGATACATGGAAAAGATTGGAGATGTGAAACTTATGATCTCATGAGTGAGATGTCATCAAAGCAACCAGTGGAGATTATTTGAGTAAAGGGGTTGGACAAGGAGAACTGGAAGAAGTTGATGCTCCTTCATTCAAAGGATTGCAAGTACTTTTACTTGTTCTCATTAATAATCGATGCTTGGCCTATTTCTTTCAAACTTATGCTTGTTCCATATGAGTTTGTTTGTAGTAGATGGATCTATGATTGAGCTAATCTCAGTAGAGTAGGAAGTCCATTGTATCTTTGTTTGTCCTACAGGACCTATCAGGGAGTTCAGGATCGAAGCTCAGCCAGGACTTTGCAAGGACAGACGTCACTAATAAGGTACATATCTTTCTCCTTCTCTTTCATTTATTAGTTGTATTAGATCTAAAAGGAAGTCAGTGTCCATGTTAAGCACTTTTCTGTCTTGGCCTTAGGAGTCTAGAGACCAAGAGGGAATCCACTTGTCCGTAGGGGGATTCATCTACAACAGAAATTGGCAACTCCACTGGGGAGGAGCTCTGATTTTTGTTTCCATTCCCAAATCTTGTTTTGGCCCTTTTCCCACTGATTTGATCTTTTCCACATTGTCTTTTTTATTCTTAGATTTGTTTCATTGCCTCTTTATGTCATCAGGATCACCCTGATTGACTGAATTTCCTTGATTTTTTGAGTTTCTGGGCATTTTTCTGAGATTTTGTAGCAGAGCGCTCCCCTTCCCTTGCTAGCAGAGTGCTAACACTCCCTGGGGGCCTTACACAGAGCGCTGGAACGCTCTGGTGCCCCTTACACCAGAGCACTACCCCATTTTTGTGAGAAATTCTCCAGAATTTTCATCTCCTGAAGTTATTTCTTGGTTTTGGCATTTGTTCAGAGCCTCATACTCTCATTCCATCTTGGTATTAGCTTTCAAAAACCCTTATTTCTAAGAATTCATTGTCTTTTGTTTGGGAATTTGGCATTTTCTTTCCTTGCCTTGAACTCACTCTTTGTCTTTGCTGACCTAGAGTTAACTTGTTGTTTTCTTCTCCTTTATCTGACTGAGTGGAAACTTTTGTGAGGAAATCCAAAGGTCTGCGAACCTTTTCATTTGATCTTTGATGTCAACTTTCCATCATTTCTCTTTTGTTTGAGGTTTTTTTAGCTCTTGTTTGCAAATTTGGTCATTTTTGTCCTTGTTAATTCACAACGAGAGTGTATTTTTTTGTATTGTGTGAGGTTTGCTTCTGATTAACATTTAGAAGTCTTACGTTTGATTATCATTCACATATAATCAAAAGGACATATTTTAGTGATTGGTTTGGATATTAGAAGGCATTTATGAAATTTTTAGCATTGCATCGGATTTGAGTGAGAAACAAATTGATTGAGAACATTGCATATTAGTGTTTGATAGTGAAAACAACTTTCTTTGTTTCCCTTAAATAGCCATTCATCAGAAAAAAACGATTGCTTATCATCTTCTTGTGCATTTTTGGGAATTGAGTCATCATACCATTAGTGTCATTGTCATACACCCTTTGAGTAAAGAACGACCATAAAATCAACGCTAATTAAAAATTATCTAGAACATTTTTTGTTTTTAGGATCTTCCACCAACATTAGACTAGGATTAGCACTTTGTTTTAGTCTATGAGTACAACTCTCCAAAGTTTTCAAAATGAACATTAGCATCCTAAGATAGGGAGAGTCAAATCCAATTGTCGTATAGGCTTTCTGGGATCCCCCTCTCACACAGGGGTTACACACGAGGTTGCATTCGGGTGAGTTACGGAGATTATCCCTCCGTGGTTCAATTGTTTGTAGTGGTCGGATCGTATATTGGGGGTCACTTGAAGGTATACCCACGATTATGTGTGGGAGCCTCTCGAGTTGATATCAGACTTGTTATCCTACCCATACGTTCAGACCGGACTATCGATTGTACCCGCCCAGGGGCTGACTGCAAGTTGGTGTCCTTATTTGCCATAATCCTTAGGTACTTACACGAGGTGATAGTGAAGGGAAGTCTCATTGTACCTGGGACAGACATTGGTCAAACTCACTCAGGCTCCTTGGAGGGTAAATCCACAATTACTGCGTGGAAGCTTGCACCAAGATGAAAGTCCGTTAAGCAGGTCACCATTGTAACTATTCCACCATATCCTAGCCCCTTCTTGACTTGATCACATGACGTTGGATTTCATCACCAACTAGTACGATCATCGAGAGAAGTCTTGTTTGCTTGGTTATGATTCCTAGATTTTATTAGCGTATGATGTTTCTTTTTGTTAGTTGGCCCTAGATTTTTAGTGTGTTCTCCAAAATTGAGCCTATAGAGGATAAAGGTCTTCACCGATCGCGTAGGATGCAAGGGCTACCTCCGGAAGGCTACCAACCCTTACCTCCTAACCCTCCAGAAGACAACTACTGTGGAGAGGTTGAAAATCAATCTGACGCTGGGAGTGTTGTTGCTCCTCTGTTAGACAATTCAGAGGGCGCTTTGGCTACGGTTGAGAATCCCACTCCTCGCACTACATCTGTGTCGGTAACCCCTCTCGAACCACTTTTGCTTCGTTTAGACTCCCTTGGGAACGTCATAGACGAAGAGGTCCCACAGTTACCTGAGAGAGCTTTTACCGAAACATATATGGGATCCACAGAACCAACCTTTGGTGATGAGTATAGGACTCATGTTCGTCCTACCACTGCAGTAGATACAAATCCCACACTTGCTCGTTCTATATGGAGAACTTCATCAGGACGTGATCTTTATGAGCATTTCAAATCCTTTCAACAACCCTTTAATCCTCATGACCCTCCTGTTGAAAGTGGGCCATCTGGTCAAACGATGAATCACCCCATCAATCAGGTCATTAACCCTACTGGTGTGTCAACACAAGTCTATCCTAATGTTGGACTCATCACCTCTACTCATTCCCAAGGCACTTCAATCCCTACCCCTGCTTTTACAAAATTTCACTCTACAGCCCCACATGTTCTGCACAATCTTGCTGGGACATCTTTTCACTCAAGAATGCAGACCCTTGCCAACCAAATACAACCGACTGGAGGGAAATCACCATCTAGCGGACCTATCCCTCCTGGAAGACCATCATCCTATGTAGGGCCTACCCCTCCCGGGGGACAACCCCCTTTTCATGTTCTTCCCGGAGGGAAACCTCCCTTTGTCAGTCATACCCCGGTCGTTAATCCACCGCTGGTAGGGAGGCAACCTTCATCTGTTGGAAACCCTTCACAATCCTAGGGAGTATCTTCCAGAGGCACATTTACCCAACCCCATGTTGGGGGGCACTCATATCATAACCCACAAGGAGGAGTATCAAATCTTGTTCCTTCCGGACCGTCTTATGGACAACCTTATCCGGGTGGCATCCCAAACACCACCTGAAATCCTCAAGGACAACAACCTTATCCTCCCCATGGGTCTAATGTGTATCCGCCTCTAGGATCTACTCCTTACCCTCATCAAGGGCACAATGTTCATCCTCTTTCTGGGAAAGCAAATCACCCGGCTTATAATGCTCAGAACCCACCGGGTTATGCAAATGTTTCTCAGCCATCATCGAGTCTTGTTTATCCTGGTCAGCAACAATTGTATGTAGGAGGACCTACTGGTTACAACTATCCACCTAACCCAGTTTATGGTCCTATTGGTGTTCCTATGCCACACTAGTATCATCCACAAATTAACCGACAACTACCTTTCCTTGCGACTCTGGATCTTTCAGACTTGTCTCGGTTAACTAATGATCTTATTTTTCATTCAACAGTTTGGCTAGTTATTCCAGCTAAACTTCCTTCCGATATTCCAAAATTTGACGGAAAATATGGAGAATATCCAAATAACCATGTGATGAATTTCCATTTGTGGTGTTCATCAAACTCCCTCATGGATGATCCTATACGTTTGCGTCTTTTCCAGCGAACACTTACTGGCTCTGCAACAAAGTGGTATATTGAACTACCACGTGCTTCTTTTCATGATTTCAACTCCCTCGCCATGTCTTTCCTCACGCACTTTCAACTACCTATTCGTTATAAGATGGGTACTGAACTCTTGACTTCCCTTCGTCAAATTGACTCCGTGCATATCTCTGACCATATTCATGAGTGGAGACGACGACGAAGGATGATCAAGGTAATCATTCCTGACATATTATTGGCGGAATGGTTTACTAAATCATTTTTACCCCCAATCACTCGCGATATCGCTATGGGTGGCGCAGTCACCGAGGAAGAAACCATTGCTCGGGCTTAGTACTTAGATTTGGTTTATTCACAATCTGGTACTTTGTATGATTTTCTTCCGAATGTTGCTCGAGCTAATACTGATCCATCCATGCCATCATCCTCCTCTCATGCGGACGGTGTTATCCATTCCATCAAAACTCAGTCTACTTCCCAATCAACCACACTCTTCTCTACCTCCCCCCAAACTCAGATCTCTAAGGTGAATGCAGTTCAATCTGCCCCTTCACAACAATCTGGAGGTAAGAAGAAAGCGAAAAATAAATCAAAAAATACTAATAACAATGAACAACCAAAAAATCAAGCTCAAACACCTACTACCAAAAAGCAACCACAATGGAAACTGAAAATCCCGTGTATCATTTGTGGTGACGATCACTACACTTGAGACTGTCCACGTCGCAATGAAGTGGCCAAACTTTTCCAAGGAAATTCACAACCCGTTGTGCTTACTTAGCCTTTTCCACAGCAACAATCCATGGTTGCTCAAACCCCCTCTCCTAGGGGAAATTCTAGCCATCCTCATGATGAGGCCTCGACGAGTGCACATATTTATATGTTTAATGGGATTAATTTGAACACTCACTCTAAGACATATGACACACCAGGTAACCCTGACAAAGGAAAAGTCACTAACGGTACCGGTACTTTATCGAATCCATCACCATCCTTCATTAGTCCTCCATCGATTAATCCTCTGTCTGGACCACTTCAGATTGAGAAACCTACGTTCAACTCTATCTTACGCCCTCCTAAGAGCACTATCCATAAATCTACCTTTAATCCTAGTTCGCGTGCCTCCCAGAACTACAACATTGTTGAAGATTTGGCTCAAGCACAGTGTGTTATGTCTGCGTTAGAAGTTCTACAACACTACCCCAGTCAACGTAGAATGCTCTTGGCCGCTATTGGCACTGTTGATCCTAAGTCGTCCAACCATATCATGTTTAACCTAGACAATTATACATCTCGACTCTCCCATCAACTTGCTTTCCAAGTTGATGTTGTTCACAATCAACAAATCCACCGAACTATTCTGGATGAGGGAGCCTCAACTTGTGTCATGTCTTTAGCATGTTGGAAAATTTTAAAATCACCCACACTTAACAAATCCCCAACGATGTTACGCGCCTTCAATGGGTGAGGTTTTCATGCCCATGGGCTTTTACAGTCCCTGCCCATCCAATTGGGTGGCAAAACTGTCACTATTGATGTCGAGGTGGTTGATGCTCCCCTCGATTACAACTTGTTACTTAGAAGAAGTTGGTTTTATGATGTGACTATCGTTGCTTCGTCAGTATTTCGATGTAATTTTTCCATCAAGGTAAAATTGTCATTGTCGATCACTTAGATTTCTGCACAACTGATGCTCGCGCTCCCGCTACCAACAATATTCCTTTCTTGGGAGATCACAAGATCACATATGAAAGTGTTGGTGTTGGCTTATTGAAATGTTCTAGCCTCATGGGTACCTTCCCTACACCACTTCCACCGAATAAACATCATATTTCCACCGTCAATATGATTTCGACCGTGGCTTATCAATCTTTGGAATCATCTGACCTTTGGATTGTACCTAGTCCGTTGGAATTCAATGCACTAGGTGACACTGTGCCACTTAGTCCAGCCGAAACATCATATGTTTCTATCCAATCCTCTTCTCCCTCTTTGGATGACCAACATCTATTGGCACACGACAGTTACTCGATGCCATCACGGTTAAGTTCCTTGTTGTCTGCGATCGACAACATTTCCCCAATTTTTCCCTCAGATGAATCTATTATGGAAATGTTGAGCATTGACGAGCTACCTCAGGATGATAACCATCATCGATCCTCTTTTCTTCCTCCTTGGGAAGAAATTCAGGAAGATATACACTCTATATGCCATCCTGATGTTGATTTTCCATCGTCTCCCATGCCTTCAACTTTCGATGATTTGGATCTGGTAGTTGACATGGAGATCTCTTCGGTAGGGCTATTGGAGCCTGATCTCCTTACCCCTATCGCGACCCTCGACATGTGTTCCTTCTAGAGTGATTTTCTTCCATCCAGTGAAGATCTCTTGGAAGACATGACCAAGTTTTGTCCCTTGACATGGTGTCCTTCCAGAGCATTATTCTCTTGGAAGCCATGATCAAGAAGAGTCCACGAGCATAGTTTTCTCTTCTCTGTGGAAAGCTCGTTAAAAAATGAAACAAAGGTCATGAGCATAGTTTCACTTCTTTGTAGCAAGCTCGTTAAAAAATGAAACAACAATCTGGGGATTGAACCCGGAGCCCGAAGCATAGTTCTTTTCCTGTGTCAAGCTCGTTAAAAAATGAAATAGTCACCTCTCTTGAACCTTCATTTCATCCTCCCTTATCCTTTTTCTCCATCTAGTAGAGAAATTGGTGACAACCTCAAAGTCGGTGAATGAATTGAAGTTTGGAGGGCATGTCTCCAGCCTTTGATGATCATTCCGGAGTTAAGCAACTAGCTTTCAAGTTGGGGGCATACCAAGCTTCGTCTTTGTTCTTTCTCGTGCTCGTAAATACATGAGAATGCAATCGGGTAAACTTTTATCTCTTTTTCGGACCTGCATGGATATACGAAAAAGGAACCCCCTGAAGTTGTCTTTGAGCTCTTTTTGGACTCTCTAAACATGAAAATATTGCCGAGTGATCTTTCTTCAATTCCTACTCGTTAAAAGGTTTGAAAGGGCGTCTTTCGAGTGATAATTTATCTTTTTTTCAGCCTTGTAAGACTAATATTACGAAAAATGACAACATTGGAGTCGTCTTTAAGTTGTTTTCAGACTCTCTAAATATGAAAAACCATCGAGTTTACCTTCTCTGGACTCGTTAAACAATCATACATTGAAGGGATCATATGAGACCGAACCCTTACTTCTTCCAATTCATTAAACAAAGGAAGAGGGACTTACCGAAGGTGAGTCATATTGAGCATGTGTTACCCTCCTCGAGCTCGTTAAATTTAAAAATAGGTACTTGTCTATCTGGATGGGGGAAAAATTGAAAGAAGCAAGCCAAGTAGTTTTTTGAGAACACTACCAGTAACTCTTATGGTCACCCTTGAACATGACACTTTGTCTTTTCACGCATTTTAATCAGCTGAAGCTCTGCACTGAGCCAATCCTATGAGTTTATTTTACTCCTTTGGGTCACTTGGTGAAAGTCACAACATCCATTGCATTATCGTGTTTTGGTCCATGTCAAGTTTCTGCTATTGTGCCTCAGTGTTCAAGGGAAGTATCTGCCTCAAGAGTCAACCATCACAAATATCTTGTTTCAATACCTGTGTCAGTCCATGTTCATTGGATCTACCAATTACATCTCTGTGATCGTTTCGTGTCATTGATGGGGAATACATCAAGGCCCTCCTTCGACGAGTCTATTCCTATCGACTTCAGCACATTATCTAGGAACTAGACTTAAAAACTAGTTAGTAACTTGGGACCTGCATGCCTCAATGGCAGGCCTCCTCGCGTCTGACAGTGGGTTTACATAATTGACCCCTAATCGAATGATTCCATGGATGTTCGACTTCAGCTCATTCATTCACATTCGTCGGTATGTACTAGAGTACCTTGTGAATCATTGACATCAATGGTGATCTCCCTCGCGCTTGTTAACGGTTTTCATCATTGACTGATAATCAAGTGGTTTCTGCCATGTTCGACATTAGGACATCTATTCGCATGGTTAGATTCGTACTACATCGGGATCGGTAAGAAGACCCTGGGTTGAGTTTTCACTCTTATGTATACTTTGCCCAGGTTGTGAAGGAGTTCTTTTGAACTATGACACATATATTGTTACATAGATCCACTTTGTATTGGTCGTGGCTATGTCTTGTCATCTCGTAGATCCACTGTGTATTCTTTGTGGCTATGATCAGTTCAGGTCATAAGAGTATAGATCCACATTGTATCTGCAGTGGCTATACCATTTTTTCAATATAATTATGGATCCGCAGTGTATTTTATGGCGGCCATACCTAAAAGGATTTATCACTCAAGCATAGGTATGCCTGCCTTGGGTTTTGAAACATGTCATAATATTTGTTTGATGGTTGTGTGCAACTTTTTCCAGTTTCTCTGCGTCCATACCCTTGTTCAAAAAAGTCTACAAAGTACTTCAGTCATCATCGTCTTCTAAATTCATACTTTGGGGGGAAATTTGTTACACCTCAAAATTACTCACTTCGATAGTGTTGCAAGTGTCGTCATTACAAGTGTTCTAAGTGTTGCATCTTGTCCGCAAGTGTCGCATCTTGACTACAATTGTTGCAAATGTCAAAAACATCATACTGCCATCTTGCCTATGTCGTGCCTCTAAGGACGTCACAAAGACACTTAAGACACCCTAAATACTAGTTTTGAAGAAGAGAAGTCACTTAACAGGGAGTACAAACCTTTTGCCACTGAAAGAACTACTAAAAAATGGATTTTGGAGAGGAGCGCTCCCCTACCCACTATCAGGGAGTGTTGGCGCTCCCTCAGCCTCTTTGGGGGAGTGTTTGAGCACCATGTGCACCCTTTTGGGGGAGCGCTACCCTTTTTTTTAGCAAATTTTGGGTTTGTTGAGGCAAATCAGGGAAGAATCCCTCAACTCCTGAAGGTAGTTGGATTCGAATAGATGGTCAAGGCATGATCTTAGGGAAGATCCTCAATTGAAGGAGAGGAATCCTCAACTTATCCCAAAGATCTCTCAAGTGGTTGGACCTCTCCAAGGTTATATAAGGAGGCC
>JASDQU010736391.1:136442-153577 GCA_032191745.1 Picea mariana | reverse complement strand
TCTATTCCGCATCTTACTTTCCTTTTCCTTTCCAGTTTTGACTCTATCTTCTTCTTCCTTCTTTTTTTAATTTATTTGCCTCAATCAATTTTTGTTTAATTCTTTCCATTTTCTCATTGAAAGTCATGCCATCTATAGATGTTGAATCTTTTGATTTTAGCCTCTCAAGCACATCATAACATGAAGATGCGCTTTCATAAGGAACTTCATAGTTCCAATGTTCATGGGCATAAGTCCAAGTGATAGAAACATAAACATCGTGTTTTTCAACTAGTCCTTCGGAGTTGTGCCTCTTTAACTACCCTCGAGGAAACTCATACTACAACATGGAATTCACTTCTTGTATGGCATACTTTCAATTCATGAGTCCACAATGACAAATGTACATGTTGTGTGGAATGAATGTTCTTTTTTTGGAATCATTAATTACTAAAGCATTGAAACCTTGAAGAATTGTTTGACAGGCTATTTCTCGAAGTACTAATCTATTGGGCACATACTTAGGCATTAGATGAGGGGGAGCAATGACCCCATAAATTATTGAATATGTATGATCTTCCAAGAGGTACTAGCTACCAATCATTTTTAATAATTTCATTACCTCCTTACTCAACCTTAATCCCTTCATCATTTTAAACAATTTTGTTCTTAGTCTATGTGTGTTTGATTATCCACTCACTTGCTTCTTAGCATTGCATGACTAGAGTTCTAGTGGTTATGGTATGCTAGTGTGACCTCCTTATATTTTAAAATACCATATCATCTACATTTCTCATGACATAATCACTTGGGGGGACAATATCTAGGTAATCTTCCTCTCTGAATTTTCTATAGAAGACAGGTTTTCACCATACTTACTTGGATTTTTTGGGCCAATATCTAAAATTTACCAAAAATGTTGAAATCAACCTGCAATGAAGGCAATGAATAACCCAAATGCTACAAGTAACACTGCTCACATAGCACTGATGATGAAAAACACTACCACTCACTCTACTTATACAAGACTTATCAAATAAGATTTTCAATGAAGAAAACAATGCATATCTATATGTTTAAGTCGAATGGGATTCAAAATTTTGTCCTGAATTTTGTCCCGAATGCATATCTATGAATTTGCACGCTTATGGATTTAATTTGCACGCTTATGGATTCAAAATTTTGTCCTGATGAATTTTGTCCTGATATAGAGTAGCAATAGGCAATTCATGTCGGACAAGACCATACATCTACTAATTGAGTAAAGTATTAATTGTAGATTGATGAAGTTTACAATTATTAGGCAATGCTTTTCACTTTCATTGGTGCCTAAATCTAAATTTTTACTATGCAAATATTTCAAAGGTGAATTGATCGGTGACAAGAACAACTGATCCTTAGCCCAATTAGCCATGGTCATGACTTGTATCAGTCGGGGGTATAGAGGTATGTGGATGGGAAATTGAAGAAGAGTCACATCTTCTTGAGGGACTGGTCGAAGATATAGAGCCATGAGCGTCGAGATGTGATTGTTCGTGAGCTCCATACGGAAGGTATGGTCTGCCACTTCTCTACATATTTCAAACAGAAGTTGTTGAAGAATATCCAAGGCCTATTGACTGCGCGAAGGAATCGATCCCTGGTTGTTAGTCGAATCCTTTGAGGTGGAACTCAAGGCTGGAGTTCCTCTGTTGTTGTCACCCCGTTAAGGCAGACTCCCAACTGGCGGATGAGGTGGAGAAATATGCGGAGTAGGTGATCCTTCGTATTGCATATAAATGCACATCATGTCTACATAAATGGATTCAGGTTCTTCTATTCTTTTCAAAAAAAAGTTGTGACTGTGGATTTGGTCTTTTTGCAGGAGCCCAAATCGTGGCTTACTTAATTGAAGTTTAAATCCCCTTCTAAAATCACCTTCCTTCTCCTCACAAATTCACGATCCACCAAACCTTCCCAAAACTCCACTCTATTGTCATATGGACAATAAATATTGGCCATAACAAATGTCTCCCCCAACTCGAAGGAGAGAAGCTCTATTCCAATACTTGAATCAAGCACCATATAGTTGATTAGGCTAAAAGATATTTTCTTCCAACTATAAACCAATCCCCCCGATCTACTTATAGAGTAAAAGAAATACTTCGAGTCCTTCAAGATAGGGTTATGCTCTATCTCTCCTTCCACAAATCTTGCCACCTCCTTCTCATAAACCTATGCTATTTGCCTCTCAATGGCCATAAGATTTTGATAATCCTTTAATCTCTTTTCAAAAGCCGAGGTTGTAACTACTTCTTTGGTTACTTTGAGAATTTTGGAAAACTTGATACAAGTTGATTCCCTTGAGAAAAGGCCATAAAGTTTCAACTCGAATTTTGTCATTCTAACATATTCTTCATCCTCCATCCAACTTGGATTAAGTTTGAAAGTTCTAGGTGGCTTACCTTCCTCCTTTGAAATTTGAAGGAAGATAGGGTTATGGTCTATCTCTTTTCCCGCCTCAACCCAAGATCTTATCCTATCCTGATCAATTGTTAAGAACTTTGACAACAAAAACCTATCCAATCTATTAGCCACTATGTCTTCCCCTATTCTTTTATTTCTTCGAGTAGGAACCAACTCAACTATTTCTACATAAATGGATCCAGGTTCTTCTAATTTTTTTCGAAAAAAGTTGTGATTGTGGATTTGGTCTTTTTGCAATAGCCCAAATTGTGGCTTACTTAATTGAAGCTTAAATCCCCTCCTAAAAGCACCCTTCTCCTCACAAATTCATGATCCACCAAACCTTCCCAAAACTCCACTCTATTGTCATATGGACAATAAATATTGGCCATAACAAATGTCTCCCCCAACTCGAAGGAGAGAAGCTATATTCCAATAATTGAATCAAGCACCATATAGTTGATTAGGCTAAAATATATTTTCTTCCAACAATAAACCAATCCCCCCGATCTACTTATAGAGTAAAAGAAATACTTCGAGTCCTTCAATATTTTAGATAAATCTCATGTAATATTGACCCCCTCCCCCATGGTTTACAGTGTTAAAATTACATGATGCTTGTGTATGTCCACCAACCTATGGAGGGCCAATTTTTTGGGGGGCATGGAAAAACCCTTAATGTTAAAGCTCATATAAAACATGTATGGTGCTTTTTTGGGGCTTTCCTTGCTCTAAGAGCATTGGATAAGGTTTAGTGTTTTCCTAATTGAATTTCCTTCTTTGCCTTGCTCTAGTGTTAAAATTACATGATGTTTGTGTATGTCCCACCAACCTATGGAGGGCCAATTTTTGGGGGGGCATGGAAAAACCCTTAATGTTAAAGCTCATATAAAACATGTATGGTGATTTTTTGGGGCTTTCCTTGCTCTAAGAGCATTGGATAAGGTTTAGTGTTTTCCTAATTGAATTTCCTTCTTTGCCTTGCTCTAGGCTAAGGAGACGTGAGAATGCCTCCCTCTGCAAATTGGTTTTCCCTTCCATGGATTGTCTAAACTCAAATACTTGTTAGTCTCTTCCTCCAACAAATCTGAGGCATTTTTCCTAGACCTCAAAGGGCATGTTGACCACACATTGTTTTTGTAACCCTCCTCAACTGGAGGAGAAAGGGATTGCCCCCCCNCCTCCTCCCAAGTTTTCCTTATTGGGTTTAAAATTTTCCATACCCTTGATCACATACTTCCCCTTCTTAGAGGATTCTAATACTAAGCTACACTAACTACTCCCTCCCTTGCCCCACCCCTTAAAACACTCAGAGCATATATAGACTTACTAATGTTTTTCTAAGGGTGTGTTAAAGGGGACGTCTCCCAAATAATCATCAGACTAGCCACACCAACCTCCTTCATTCCCTCCAAGCTATAATCCAAACCTCGTTTCTCCTCAATCTACTCCACAGATTGTTGAACCTTTAAATTTTCCTTCCCCATATCCTATATTTCCTATGTTGGCACCTACATGCCTTTCTACCTTTTATCATTACCCCCAATCCCTGATCTTCCACTTCTTCAAACTTGTCAAATGTGTTGATTTTTCTAACATTTTGAAGCTCTTGTTAGCACCATGTTTTTTATAGCTAGAGTTATAGGTCTATCCAAAGTTTTCAAAGTCATGCCATGATCTTGGGAAAATCAAGACATTCCTAGATGAGTGATAGTTAGTATGTCAAGGTTTATGAGGTCAATAATCAAATAAAGAATGACTTGAAATGTCAGTAAGGGGTCTAGCATTAAGTTGGTTTAAAGGGTGTATTCTCTTTTTCATAAAACATCATCATAAAAGGCAAAGAGTCAAGAGTGTAAAGTTCATTATGTTCAATTTGTAATGGTCCACTTTCCTAAGTCTCAAATCACATTAAAAAGTGGGAAATTATGTGCTAAGGTCCAATCAAAGGTTAGGATGAATGTCATGTCAAAAGGTATTATGGTTCATCATCGCCTAATCATGAGGTTAGAAAATGAACAATCATGGCACTCCATGACATGTGTACCATTGCAAACTTCAAAGGTGTACCTACTGTGCAAGTTCGTTGTGCAAATACTTAACCTGCCTTGAAACATCTTGTCACTATGGATAACCACTTCCCTTTTCATAATTTCATTTCTTATCCATTCGATCATAAATATTGGCCACCTTTTGTTTTTCTCCATTGCCTCCAAGACCTATGTGTTGTCCATAACCTCTCCAACAAGCTCCAAATCTCTCTGCTACACAAATGTTGTGTGCTGCTAGTCGCTACACAAATCCTGTGTGTTGATATTCGCTACACAAATCTTTCACTCTGTTTTTTGTTGTGCATTCTCCATTTGTTTCAATCATTGTTCAAGAGTCTTTCTTGGAGCCCATTGCAAGTTAGCCTCTAGAACGAGTTTGCTTTTCACATAACCAGCTTTCCTTCATTTGAGCTAAACTCTTTCCATCCTTATTGTTGTGTCGAGTTTTCTGCTACTATTCATTGTTGCGCCGAGCTTTTTGCTGCTATTCATTATTGCGCTGAGTTTCCTGCTATTTTTTGTTGTTGCACCAAGTTTTCTTCTATTGTTCATTGTTGCACTGAGTTTTCTTCTACTGTTCGTTGTTGCGCGGAGTTTTATGTTGCTACATGTTGTTGTGCACCGCACAAAAGTCACTATTCACATTTGTTGCACAGAGTTTTCTGTTGCTACCTGTTGCTGCGCACCGCGCAAAAGTCACTAATCTCATTTGTTGTGCAGAGGTTATTGCTCTCATTTCCTGCACAGAGATTATTGTTCCCATTTTCGCTGCGCAGAGGTTGTTACAATATATTGTTGCACATCTGCAGTGCACACAGGGTTGACATATATCAACATCATGACAACTCCTCAACGAAAAAGAAAGAATGTAAGAAGCGGGGAAGTCATGAGGTTTGAACCACATAATTTAAATTTGGTAAATGCAGACCCAACGATCAGGGTGTCCTTTGAACAAGTTGGATGCATGAGATTCTGTGAAAAGGTTCAGGGGTATAATGTGCATCTAACCAAGCAGTTTGCTCTTAACTTTAATGGTGTCAGTGCGACTATTGCAGGGATCAATTTTCTAGTGTCATAGGAGACCATATCAGTTGTTACATATATTCCTATGCATGGAGAGTGTTGAAACAAACTTTATATTTTCCAAAAAAATATTACACTAAATAAAATTTCCGCTTTTTGTTTTTAAAAAAAGAGATAAAAAATTCAATTGAATAGTCATCGTTAAAGAAAGGTCATCTTATCAATCCAACGGTTTAAAATGTCTTTACAGATTATGCAGCCGCCCTTGGTTTTAAAGAAAAAATGTCAAAATGTTAAACACTTTTCTTAAGTTTCGGGTTTCGAGGTTCTGCGACCAACATAGTTTTGATATTTAACGACAACCCCAAAGTCCCGATACCGAAATCACGAAAAGTATTTTTAAAAGGAAATTAAACCAAGTTAGTAAGAATAATTAAAAATGTTTAACACTAATTTAAACTTATCACATTTTCATTTTCGGGAATCTCAACTCAAACAACAGTTCAAAATCCCGATGTGCAAGTTTTGAAATACCGTTTAATAGGGATTAATTAAAGTTTAAACATACATTAATATCTTGTTAATCAGTCACGTTTTTGGAAATCGGAAAATTGTCACTCATCTCACCCAAAAAATCCCGAAGCATGGAGTCCCAAAAGTTTTAAGTGCTAAGTGTGATTAACTTAACATCAAAACAAAGTTTAACGACATAATCTAGTTTTTTGCGTTTTCGATTTTCGGGATTTTTCAAAGACATTTCATTCGAACTCCCGGTTTCAAATCGTCGATATTTAACAACACTTACTATAGATTAATGAAAAATCTCGTAGTGTAAGACGCGTATCTCCAGACGTACTCTCCTCATTAAGGCAAATGAATTTATCGATTGTAGAAAGCACAATCTAATTAAGGCAGTCTGACGGCGAATAAAGGTTTCTAATTCAAATTTCTTTCTCACTTTCAGCAAACTAGCAAGTAGTATCTGAGAAAAAGCTTATGCCTTCCTTTCTGTAACAACTACTTGCTCTTTATCACAGGTATCATGGCACCCAGAAAAGAGCAGAAAAAGAGTGATGACGACAGTGAAAGCTCAAATCCGAACTCAGATGTTCTATCTGATACAACACCACATGTTGTAGATTCAGTTAAGTCCTGGATGCAGATTTTTGAAATCTTGGAGCATGAGGTTAGGAATTGCCCAGATGATTTTGGAAACGAAAGGACTGATAAGACTAAAAACAAACTCAGAGATATAGCAGAGGACAAGCTCCATAAAATAGCTACATGGCCGAGGCTCATACCATACAATGACATGATAAACTGGGCTTTGATGAACACCGATGTGCAGACCAGGAGCATCGTGAATCATCAAAAGGTCGTCGTCGGCTCTTTCAGGCCAGAACACATTCAAGTAATGTATAAGCTATCCCTTGTTTCTAAATATAGTTATAATGTCGAATTTGTACAAGAGTTTTAGCGGAAGGAGTGTACTGAATTTGACCAAACCTACTCAGATATAATCAAAACATGGTGGGGAATTCCAACAAAGTTTAGAACTGATTCCCATGGTATTTATCCTACTGCATCATTAAATGAATATGTGGTTTATATAGCTCTGATGTTATGTAGACTTTTTGGGAGGAAAATCCCTACCCATTTCCCAGCGGAATGGGTACCAATTATGCACGAGGTGGTCGAGGGTTTCACTTTCAATTGGAATAAGATTTTATCAGATAACCTAACCAAGGAGATTGTCGAGTACCAAACGACAAATTCAAAAGGACAATCTACATCTTTTTATATGTCTGCATACATCATGGACGTTATCTGCTATATGACCCCTTTCCCATTGATGAATTGGAGCTGGAATCGAACCTGTGTTGAACACATCCATTTCTATCACTCTAAACTATGAGAAGAAAAAGCAAAAGATTTCTTTTACAAAATCTGTCACTATGTAGTGATTCCTGTGCACCAATTGTTTTATGGTTATCCACCCCCTCAAATTTTGGAGCAAATCATGGGAAACCTCAAAATAGTTGCAGATTGGTTTATCGAAGAGAATTTATCTTATGTCGGAGTCTTCGGATGTTCGGTTCCTCCCCATGCTCTCCCAATATTTCTTCTTGACAGACTAGTGTGAAGAGAAATAGCTTACCAAATAATAGCAGGGGGAATTGGCACAGAGTTAAAAGCAGTTCAAAAAAAATTATGGCCAACTTTTCCTGTACAGATTAGGAAGTTTTCACTGCTAAATTTTGACCATTCCAAGGTAGAAGCTACAACTCTTGAAGACATTAAACTGGTAGATGTTGAACTCAAAAAGCATGATCCATATCAAATTGTGGGAAATCATCTAGCTCATTGCAATATGAAAACGTATGAGCATGAAGACTCCCCCTGTGACGACATATTTAAAGGAGCCAGAGCCTATGAGGAGGTATTAGATAGAGTCCAAGCGTTACCTCATGACCTACAAGCCAGCTTTCTTGCTTTCCAGAAGCACAGACGAGCTAGGTTGCCCAAGATACATCAGGGAGAATCGACAAACCCTCCATCAGAACAAGAAAATATACCTCCAGGTTTTGAACTAAAGTCTTTGGATAAAAGGAATTAAGAGGAAAACCCAAAGAATTTTGAAGTGCCTTCACAAAGATTAGAAACTTCACAGACAGAGCATCCAGGATCTGAAATAGATTCCAAATCTGAGACGCCTTTAAAACCAAATCAAATGATTCCTCCTTCATCGTCAACTATTCCTTCCGATATTCCCAAAACATCAGAAAGAACACAACTCATAGAGTTAGGCAGCCCTATTACAGCATTGACTCCTTTACAATCAACTTTTGGGACTCCCCATCTTGAAGTTATGTATATAAGTGAGCTTACCCCAATCTCTATTGAATAAATACCTTCCTCGGACTTCATTTTCAGTAGGAAGAGGAAAGTTATAGTGAAACAAGAAATGCACCCGAAAGAAGGTACAATGGTAAAAAATCACAGGGTACTAGTTGATGGACAAAATCTAGAGGACGAGGATTTTGCTACAGAGGTAGTAGGCTCTTTAGGAGCTTTCGCAACGACCAATTTGTTTTCAGTTGATAACTTGAAAGCAAGGCTTAAGCAAATGAATCAAATGATAGCCCAGTTGCAAAGCCAAATAAGGAACACAGAGAAAATTATTAGAGATGAGATAAATAAAGGACTGGAATAAGCCAGAGTTGCTGACAAAGAGGAGATTCAACAACTCAGGTCTAGTTTAGATGAGATGTATAAGAATATGCAAGCCAATCAAGGGCAAGTCATCAAGCAAGAGGAATTAGTAAAGCAGTTGCAAGATAAATTGAGTTCTACTGAAAACCAGGTGGTAGATTTAACAGTTTTTCAAGCCCAGGCACTTGAAGTGCAGAAGAAGCTAGAAGCAGAACAACAAAGCTTGTTTTCTAAAGTAGAGATTATTCAAAACTATTTTCGGGATGTAAGTCAATCATCAGAGAACATTGCTTTCAAAGAAAAAGAGGCTACAACAACCCGAGCCACTTTTCAAAAGGCAGTTGTATTTTCGACTAAAGAAGAGGTACCAGTAACTCCTAAATTAACTGTCGTTGAACAAATCGGGGGTGATATCATGCTGAAGGTATGGGAGGCCAATATTTCTGAAAGTAGTAAAATGGCCAAAGAAATAAAGGAATAATGTGAAGAGATTTTTGACTCATTAGATAAAAAATTGCTAGGCATTGGAAAGGGTGATTGCCCTAGACTACTAGGGCAGACAAATGTTATAAGACATCAACTAAACCTAAAAGAGAGTTTGAAAGAAACTCAGATTGAAATTTCGCAATTAAAACAGGTTGATGCTACCCAAATTGATAAATGGCTAGTGAAGCCAAATTTATAATTACAATCAATAAAGTTTAAAGATAGAAGGTTTGAAGACAAGTTGCCGAAAATTCAGAGGAAGTTGTATCTTTTTTAGGCTAAGGATATACCAGAGCCTTCAAGAAGTTTAGTACATTTTCTTAGTATGTGTGTTGAATGTCTCGAACCAAGTGAAGGAAACACTTCAAAGAAATAACGAAGTAATATATGCATGCTCGTTTTGTCGGAGTGACAGAGAGGTAAAAGGTAACCAAGTGAAACGATTCAAATTTGTATTTTGTAACCGTTAGCACCTAGAAGTTAGGAAATCACCAACCGTCTTGGGTTGATGATCTTTTGTATAAATATAATTTAAAAATACTTAAAGAGGGCTTTTCCCTGGCCGATTGTAGCAGAGAAATTTTTCCTTTGGAAGAATTAATACAAATGCAAATCGAAGATTCCATATTACGTCAAGCCTGAGTTATGTGTTCCCCTGTTACTTCATATTCAACATCATTTCTTATATATCTTTGATGAATGTTTAACTACAACTTAGTACAACATCTACTGTGGTTATTTGTTATTTTAGTCATCTGATTATTTACATATTTTCCTCTGTGTTTGCTATTAGCAGACACAAGACTTGCGAATTACTTAGATTACCATAGCTTATGCTTCATTACAGTTTTATTGTCTATTTTTCTTCTTCTGTTACAAAGTGAGATTCATCCCTGGTTGATGCCTCACATTGTTCAACAGCTTTATGTTTTCTTTCATTTCATGCATTATTCTCAATTTAACTCAGATACGGGAAACAACCTTTAAAATTGTTATACTATTAATTGAAATTGGGAATTTTTCTCATATAATCTAAAATAGAAACAACAAATCTAAAATCAATAGATCTTTAAACCTTCCTTTCCTCCATGACTGTACCTATTGCAAGATAGCCTAATATAGCACTCGGCCTCATAGATCAAACCAGCATCGCGTTAACCTTCTTTAATACTATCCTAGAGACATCCACCACCCGGGTTGAACTTGAACGTTCATGGGCAGCCATTGAATGGGACATAAGCATCCATGAACAATTGGAAGCTAGATAAAGACAAATCAGAAGTTAGCCATAGCTTCTTTCCTAAAGAATTGTTTTTCTCTTTATATATTTTAAACCCTCTTTAATTTTTCGGATGCCTAGAATTTATACTCTAAAGCCTTAAGTATAAACTCTGGAACAACATCTTTTTGGGGTCGTTGTCGCGGAACGAAGAAGCAAAGTTATTTTTCCCTGTGAAGAACGACATTGATAGTTTCTTTCTTTGATAGTGATCAAAGATTGAATACTTTATAAGGCTTTTTCATCTTTCACTTGGTGACTCCACGATTAATAAACTGACTTTTAACTGAAAGAATACGCGAAACAATACAGACAACAAGCAGACTTCACCTATATCCGATCCAGAAAAAATCTTGAAATCAAGAAGATACCTTAAACAGACTGCTTCATCGACAAGACTTAAATTCACACAGTCGAATACTAAGGATCTACTTGAAAGGTCAAATGCCCCTCTCCTTTGCGGAGAACCATCCATCGATAGAATTGAAATCCTAGAGCCTGGGTTGGTCTTAACTGAATTTAAAGCCGAGACTTTTTCAACTGGTTCTTTTACCAATAAAGGTAAAAGATCTATCTCACTTCCCGCCTCGATCGACACTTCTTCACTTCTCGAAATTCAATTTCCAATCTCTCAGAACTCCAAAGAATATATTGTTCACCTTGACTCGACTCATGTTGGTTCTCCTATATATACGCCCTGCGAGTCCGAAGAAAATAGTCCCCATTTTCCAAGTCCTTCTTTTTCAAGCTTCCTCTCTCTTGACGACCAGTTTCCCGAAACCACCTCGCCCTTTCCAAACACAACCGAAAGGTCATCACATGCCTTTAAAAGTCCCCTTTATAATCTCAAAGTTTCATCTCCTAAATTTTCAATGGCTGCGGTTGGAGCAGGTGGTGCCGAAGGTGCAGGAGGAGGAGGAGTCAGCCAAGGACCACCTCCCCCTTCTAGGATTTTTGCTAAGGTAGCCACAAGATACGCCCCTCTAGTACTCCCAGTTCCCCTCCATGACCTACCTGAAAATTATATGAAAAATCTTCCGAAATTCACTGGGGAGGGAGACTTGACTGTTGTCGAACATATCAATTTCTTTGATCAATTTGCTGACATCCTTGGTCTTGAACATGGGGATGTTTATTCAAGACTCTTAGTTCAAACCTTTGAAGGACAGGTGAGAACCTGGTTCCAAGGTCTAGCAGCATGATCGATAGGGTCATACGATGAGTTGGAAAATGCTTTCATCAGACAATGGGGAGAAAGGAAAGACCATCTCTACTATCTAACCGAGTTTGGGGCTCTGAGAAAGAAAAATTTTGAATCGGTTCTCGAGTTTACCCAAAGTTTTAATAAATTGTATAATAAATTTTCAGCTGAGATTAAACCTTCCCAACCTGCAACGAAGGTAACTTTTGTTGGGGATTTCGATCTGTTATTGAGGGAAAGGATATCAGTAAACCTCACCACGATGCAGGATGATGCCTTAGAAATCGAGTCAAATATGATGGCATCAGGTAAGTTAAAAACAAAATTTGAAACGGGAAATAGGGAAACCAGACGGTACATAGACCAAGCGGGACCCTCTGGATCAAGTAGGTCTTCTGAAGACACGATGGATGACATGGCGAGAATAATTAAAGAATTGTCGAATAAGATCTCAAGAATAGAATTGGATCAATCAAAGAATGATCATTTCCCTAGAAAGGATTTCAGAAGGAATCCTAACCCTCAAATACAACAAAGACAGATTAAGAGTGAGGACCAAAAGATTCAAGCCCCCTTCAAAAATGAAAATTTTATAGGAGGAGAAGACATGCAAGAGTTTGAGGATTTAGAAGAAGACATAAATAATCTTGGCGATGACTGTCAACAACCTTATTTAACAAGACAAGATTATGAAAAATCCTTAAAAATAGAGTACGGATCTGAAAATAACAAGAACAACGATATTACAGAAGATTCAACCTATCAAGGAATCACAGATGATATAATGGTTGAATTACACCAGAAGTATAATCTAAGACCTAAAAACAAGAATATGATAACCACCCCAGTAAAGAAAATCCTGCCAAGGGGGGAAACAGACGAGGCAGCTTCAAAAGCTATTGAAAAGCAGACTGTTAAAATCAAGACCGCTGACACACAGTCTACCAAGACAAAGCTGACAGAAATAATAGGAAACAACATAAGGAAAGTGTAGATTCTTGTGTCTGAAACAAAAACCTCACAAAAGAGTAAAGCTTAAAACAAGGGTATAGAAGCTCAAACCACCGAATTTGATAAAACGACAGAAAATTTTAGTCTTGAAAATGAGATTAATACAATCAAAATCCTTATACCTTTGGTCAAACTAGCAAAAAACCCTGCATACAGGAAACAAATTGATAAATTGATAAATTTTTCACATACTGAAAGTCATGCTGATGTTATAAACTTGGAAGATGATAAACCAAATATAATCTTTGGTCCACACTTCGAAGGTGCCAGAGATACCGTCACTCCTTTTTATATTATGTTAATTGTACATGATAGTTTGCTTCACAATTGTATGTAGGATTCGGGAGCCTCTCATAACGTAATGCCCAAAGGTATTATGGATAGGCTGGGTCTCAAAATCACTCAACCATATGGAGACTTATATTCGTTCGATTCGAGAAAAGTAAAATGTGTGGGTATGATAAAGGATTTAGTCGTTAATCTTGCTCGGGCTCCTGTGAAAAGCGTTCTTATGGATATAGTTGTTGTCGATATACCCCCAAAATATGGCATGTTGTTATCTAGGTCTTGGGGCGCTAAGCTTGGAGGATCTCTCCAATTGGATATGACATACGCCACAATCCCAATCTTCGGAGGACAATTCACACGCTTATACAAAGAAACGAGGTTGGCGTTTACGATAAGTGATTCGTTAAAACCAGAGAACTACCCTGTTTATATTGCTGATCAGGATTTAGGGAATTGTACTCTATCTATTGATGATGATATTGATGTATGTATAGAAGAGAGTTGTACAAAAAAACAAAGAGAAAAAGAAGAAAAAATAAATAAAGATGTATATAGTTCCGGTGTTTGGAAAATGTATTTTGATGGTGCTTCATCCCGTGAAGGAGCAGGAGATGGAGTGTTGTTTGTGGCACCCAACGACAAGTTCATTATACCTTTTTCTTATAGATTGCAGTGGGATGTAGATTATACTAACAACGTATGTGAATATGAGGCTTTAGTCCTAGGATTATAAGCTACCAGAAAATTAAAAATTAAGAACTTAGAAGTCTATGGCGATGTTGAACTGATCATAAAACAAGTTAATTGTCAATACTAGGCTAAGAACCCAAGGTTGAGATCTTATAGAAACTATTCCTGGGATTTAATTGAGAACTTTTTCTCATCGGTTAATGTTCATTTCATTCCTAGGACTAAAAATCAACAGGCAGATTCACTGGCTAAAGCGGCCTGAATCTTTACGCCTCCAATAGTTTTTAAACTTAAATACCATATAGAGATGAGGCACAGACCTTCCATACCAAATAGCATACAACATTGGAAGGTTTTTGAGGATGACGAACAAATCAGGAAATTTTTAGAGATGGTAGATGATTTTTCCGAAACCCATGTCGACCAGGAAAACCAGAATGATCCCGCTTGGATCATACAGGAAGGGGAAGATCCCCAAGAGTTTCAAGACAA
This sequence comes from Picea mariana, assembly GCA_032191745.1. Taxonomy (NCBI): domain Eukaryota; kingdom Viridiplantae; phylum Streptophyta; class Pinopsida; order Pinales; family Pinaceae; genus Picea; species Picea mariana. The sequence continues at coordinate 139,419 of JASDQU010736391.1, read as the reverse complement.
GATTTCTAATCATCGTATGCTTATTTTGAAAAATAATCAGATCCCCAAAGGCCTGATCCCCTTAGAGAGGTTATTTAATCATGACGACATCCCTGTGAAATCCACTTTACAGCCTCAGCCAGAAGAGGTTGAAGATTGTGATATAGGTACTAACGAAGATCCTAGATTGGTAAAATTATCTAAGTATCTTTCTCCCAAAATTAAAAGTACGTCGAGTTGCTTAGACAATATAAAGACATTTTTGCTTGGTCCTATGACGAATTGAGAACTTATGACACTACTATAATAGAACACAAAATTCCTCTGAAACAAGGTGTCAAACCTTTTAGGCAGAAACTCAGACAGATTAATCCTATATTACTGCATGTAATTGAGAAATAAGTGAAGAAACTTCTAGATGCTAAAATCATTGTCCCACTAAGATACTCCGAGTGGGTTGCTAATTTAGTCCTAGTAAGAAAGAAAAACGGTGAAATTAGATTGTGTGTGGATTTTAGGAATCTAAACAGATCATCGCTTAAAGACAACTACCCGCTGCCTAAAATAGATCACGTTTTAGAGAAAGTAGTGGGAGCCAACAAGATGTCTATGATTGATGGCTTTTTAGGTTACAATCAAATTGTAGTCCATTAAGATGATAAAGAAAAAATTGCGTTCACTACCCCTTGGGGTACTTTCATGTATGCCAAAATGCCTTTCGGTTTAATGAATGCAGGAGCAACTTTCCAACGAGCTATAGACATTGCCTTCGTCATCAAAAGAGATAAGTTTGTTGTTATTTACCGTGATGATCTAACCGTTTTCTCTAAATCTGATGCAGAACATCTAATACACCTCAAACAAACTTTCGAAAAATGTCGCAAATTTGGTTTGTCTCTGAATCCCAAGAAATCACATTTTGCAATGCAAGAAGGTAAACTCTTGAGCCATATAGTCTCTAGAGATGGAATTAAAATCGACCCGAAAAGGATCGAAGCAATAGACACTATTAATATTCTGAGGAATAGGAAAGAAATTCAATCATTTTTAGGGAAAATAATTTTTTCGAGAAGATTCATTCCAAATTTTGCCGAAATTGTAAAGTTGATTACATATATGCTTAAAAAGGATAGCGAGGTAAAGTGGACAAATGAGCCTAAGGCATCATTTGAACACACTAAGAAGGTCATAGGTGAAGCACCAGTACTGGCGAGTCCTGATTATTTGAAAGAGTTTTTGATTTTTTCATTTGCTTCTGAGCATACTATTGCAGTTGTATTGTTACAAAAAAATGATGAGGGTTTTGAGCAGCCCATTGCATTTTTTAGTAAAAGTCTCACAGATGCTGAGCTAAAATATGACATATTGGAAAAACAAGCTTACGCAATGGTGAAAGCTCTCAAAGCTTTCAGAACTTATGTACTGCATTCAAAGATCATTGCTTATGTACCTACCAGTTCTGTTAAGGATATACTAGTTCAACCTGATAGTGATGGAAGGAGAGGCAGATGGTTAGCCAAAATTCAGGAGTTCGACCTGGAAGTTAAACCAAATAAACTTATTAAAGGTCAGGGTTTGGCTAAATTGTTAGCTGAATCAAACTTGAAAGCACTCGGAATAAATCATCTGCAAGAGAACGAAGGATTCTTAGAGATAGATGAACTTGATGTCATTGTGGCCACAACATAAATTTTACTAAAATTCTATTCTTTAGTTTGGTACCACGATAATGTTTCTTATTTATTGACCCTGCAGTTTCCCAGTGAACTAACACCATCTAAAGCTAGGACATTGAAGTTACATGTTGTAAAATATTGTATTATAGATGGTAAATTGTATTGGAAGGATCCCCTGGGTTTCTTGCTGAGCTGCCTAGTTGAATCCAAAACAGAAAAGGTTATAGATGAATTCCATGAAGGAGTGTGTGGAGGACACCATGCTTGGAGAGAAACAACTTATAAAATTCTAAGATCTGGATATTATTGGTCGAAATTATTCACTGATGTAAACACTAAAGTCTGAACTTGTAATCCTTGTCAATTGTTTACAGGCAAGCAGAAAGTCCCGGCATTACCTTTAGTTTCTGTTAAAACTGAAGCTCCATTTCAGCAATGGGGTCTTGATTTTATTCGAGAAATCCATCCACACTCGAGTGCTCAACACAAATGGATTTTGGTCGCAATGGACTATTTCACTAAATGGGTGGAAGTTATTCCTGCGCGAAATGCCACTGACACGGTAGTGATCAACTTTCTGGAGGAGAATATCCTATCATGATTTGGCTGTCCCCAAAAAATAGTGACTGATAATGCTCATGCCTTTAAGTCCATGGCCATGATAAAATTTTGCCAAAAATATAATATTGTGCTAGGATAGTCCACGGCCTACTATCCGCAGGGTAATGGATTAGCTGAGTCATCTAATAAAAGCCTGATCACTATAATCAAGAAGGTACTGACCGAAAATAAGAAAGCATGGCATGTGCATTTGAAGTATGCCCTATGGGCTAACAGTATAGGCACAAAAAGGTCAATCAGAATGTCTCCATTTTAGATGGTATATGGTACCGACGTCATTTTACCAATAAATCTAGCGCTACCAGTAATGAAACTCTGGAAAGACTCACAAGAAGAACCAAATGACATTACCAGGAGGATAAATCAGTTGATCAAAGTTCAACAAAATAGGGCAGAAGTAGATGAAAAGCTACAAAAGTATCAAGATAATATGAAAGCCTTATTTGACTGAAAAGCTAAAGATAGGGAATTTCTCCCTCGTGATTTGGTTCTAAAATGGGAAGCCAGAAAAGAGGATGCTGGGAAACATGGTAAGTTTGATCAGATCTTGTGCGGACCATTCAAAATTGCAGCCTCCGAGGGAAAGAATGCATTTTTATTAGAAAACCTCGACGGAAAGATTCTTACTGCCCTTGTCAACGGACTATACCTTAAGCTCTTCATGTAGTAATAGGTTTCTGAACTCTCATTGTACATATCAA
>JASDQU010736391.1:116580-136342 GCA_032191745.1 Picea mariana | reverse complement strand
ATTAAGAAGGTGATTGAAAAGGAATTTATTCAAACATTTAGTACCCAATCCAAGTCACTACTATTTGATTGTTTTCACAATGCTTGATGTTGGGATGGTGGAAGAAGTGGATTTGAATGACTCTTGGAAACCCATGTACAACATGTAAAATCTGAGATGACCCAAAAAAAGAGAATATTAAGAGAAATGAACAAAAGGATTAGTCGTTTGAAATGTTGTATTTCTTGGTTCTTTGACATGGAAGCTTTGCTTAATGTTTAATGTTGTTGTTGAAAAGCTAATAGTTAAATTACCAGAAATCCAAATTGAAACCCATCATACAAAATGTATGTTTTGAGATGCAACTTGTACAACATATTTAGATTCAATGTAATACAACAAAAAAATGGATTTTAAAAATGATAATATTGTCCAATCATCAATTTCCATTGTCAAAACTGAAGATACATGCACAAAATATCTCCAAATTTTGCCCAGAACATCTCAGAAATTATCCTAGAGCATCCCCAAAATCTATTCGAAACGTCCCTGAAATCTGACAAGAATGCCTTGGGGATGATCAACAAGTCCCCAAGTCCCCGATGAATTCCTCGACAATTTTGGGATGTTTCCTAAGGGTCCCCAAAATTCTAGAATGACGAGTACTATTTATTTTTGGGGGGGGATGGGTATATGTGCAACATAGCTTCTTTGGTAAGGAAATTTTGAAGGTGTGATTTCTCAATAATTGACACACTTGGCACTCCAGTTCCATGAAGATGTACCATATGCTTGAACTTTTATAACACTTGTTTTTTTGGATAAAAAATTTATGGTGGACCAAGGGAGAGAAGTTAACATCGAGTGGTGGTGTCTTTGATGAAATATCATATTTTGATGCAAGTCGTCCACTCTTCTTCTATATGTTTCTAGGCCTCATGTGCAACCCCGTTCCAATAACTTAAAGCTTGTTCAATCTCATAAACTTCAGTTTTACTCGACATCCTAATATTATGAGAGTCATTTCCTCTCTACTTCTGGATCTGTTTGATAAATTCAAGTTGATCTCGCATCTTTCCTTGACTCTCATTCCAAATTAAATTCCCTTTATATGAAATCGAGAGACGTAAGCTCATCTTCTATAATTGAAATGTTTTAGTATAAAAATCTCTTTTAAATTGTACATTTATTTGATCTTTTTCCAACACATGTTCTACAAAATTTGAAATTGTACCCTGTGCAGATTTGTAATATTTAACCTGGTTTTCCAACAAAGCAATCTTCCTTTCTAGAATATGCACATCAAGTGCCTCTAATTTTTCTTTATCCAATGTGTCATGAGTTATAGCTTATTCGACTAATAGAAACTATGCTAATTTAACCTTTTTTTGTGTCTACCACTTGTTCTTATGTGGTACAACTCATAGTGTTACCTAGATCAATTCATCTCCTTTTTGTGTTTGTTTGACTATAGTTTTCTTGCTTTTATTATAAGTTATTAATTCCAGATCATTTACTTATTCAATAAGATCTAGTGTGTGTTGTTATTCCCATGATAAAGTGTTTTTAAAGTTACCAGGTGTTGCTACCTATTCCATCTAAGTATCCTTATCTTTGATTTCCTTCCTTGTGGATGTGCTTTGTTCAGAAGTAACCAAGTATTCCTTGGTCAAGTCAATAAAACTACCAGACGATGGGCTAGTTTATTATTGCTATTGTGTAGGTTGTTGAACTAGTTCATTAGTGTGTTGATGTCCTTCATTATCTTATTTATTTTTTGCAACCTCTTCTTTATCCTTTTCCATCTTTGATTTTCTTTCGTGTTCTATTTTTTCTTCATCTAACTTCTTTTCTAGTTTGGTTGCTTCTAATTTATCTTTCTCCTCTCTCTCTCTCTCTCTCTCTCTCTCTCTCTCTCTCTCTCTCTAGCCTTGATTTTTCAACTTCTTCTTTAAGTCTTTGTTCGTCTACTTGTCTTGATTTATTAGCCTCTCTTCTAATTCTCTATTCCGCATCTTACTTTCCTTTTCCTCTCCAGTTTTGACTCTATCTTCTTCTTCCTTCTTTTTTTAATTTCTTTGCCTCAATCAATTTTTGTTTAATTCTTTCCATTTTCTCATTGAAAGTCATGCCATCTATAGATGTTGAATCTTTTGATTTTAGTCTCTCAAGCACATCATAACATGAAGATGCATTTTCATAAGGAACTTCATGGTTCCAATGCTCATGGGCATAAGTCCAAGTGATAGAAACATAAACACCGTGTTTTTCAACTAGTCCTTCGGAGTTGTGCCTCTTTAACTACCCTCGAGAAAACTTATGCTACAACATGGAATTCACTTCTTGTATGGCATACTTTCAATTCATGAGTCCACAATGACAAATGTGCATGTTGTATGGAATGAATGTTCTTTTTTTGGAATCATTAGTTACTAAAGCATTGAAACCTTGAAGAATTGTTTGACAGGCTATTTCTCCAAGTACTAATCTATTGGGCACATACTTAGGTATTAGATGAGGGGGAGCAATGACCCCATAAATTATTGAATATGTATGATCTTCCAAGAGGTACTAGCTACCAATAATTTTTAATAATTTCATTACCTCCTTACTCAACCTTAATCACTCTTTACAAAAAAGCAACTTATACAGAGGAGTAAGGAAAAAATAACAAAGTTGTTCTTAATCCTTTTGTATTTATTTTCCCACAATTCCTCACAATAAACATGAATTGCACTGCCTACTATGTTCCAACTCCAATTTAACCCGGGAAAAGAGTTGTTTGCATAGACAAAATCTAATAAATAAGATGCCATATAAAATTTAGAAATTGTTTTGGGAATGGGTTTTCTTGCTCTTTGAATTGCTTTGTTTAAAGCATGGGACATAATATTTTCCCAGTTGAAGATTGAGTCGATAGTGTTGGCAATGTGAACCACATGTACCCATGCATATTTGAAGTGGATGGAAATGTGATCCCCATGCAACCTACACATTAGTGCCATAGCATAAATACATGGATCTCTCAAGTTAACCATTGTGTAAATTTCATCATTCTTTCCAAAAAACCTTTTACGTTCCACCCACCATCCTGCCAAAATATTTTTAATGTCATTATCTTGGTGGAAATTTTCAACAAAATCAATAACCATATATTTTTCTAGTTTATGAAGTATGTAATACTTTTCTAACTCATGGTTTATAGGAAGCTATGCATCTCCCTTCATCATTTTAAACAATTTTGTTCTTAGTCTATGTGTGTTTGATTATCCACTCACTTGCTTCTTAGCATTGCATGACTAGAGTTCTGATGGTTATGGTATGCTAGTGTGACCTCCTTATATTTTAAAATACCATATCATCTACATTTCTCATGACATGATCACTTGGGGGCACAATATCTAGGTAATCTTCCTCTCTGAATTTTCACCATACTTGGATTTTTTTGCCCAATTAGCCATGGTCATGACTTGTATCAGTCGGGGGTGGATTGCTCGGATCCGTGGAAGGTATGCGGATGGGAAATTAAAGAAGAGTCACATCCCGCACCAAAAGAAACGATTCCAGTTGTTGAGGGACTGGTCGAAGATATAGAGCCATGAGCGTTGAGATGTGATTGTTCGTGAGCTCCATACGGAAGGTATGGTCTGCCACTTCTCTACATATTTCAAACAGAAGTTGTTGAAGAATATCCAAGGCCTATTGACTACGCGAAGGAATCGATCCCTGGTTGTTAGTCGAATCCTTTGAGGTGGAACTCAAGGATGGAGTTCCTCTGGTGTCGTCACCCCGTTAAGGCAGACTCCCAACTGGCGGATGAGGTGGAGAAATATGCGGAGTGGGTGATCCTTCGTATTGCATATAAATGCACATCATGTCTACATAAATGGATTCAGGTTCTTCTATTCTTTTCAAAAAAAAGTTGTGACTGTGGATTTGGTCTTTTTGCAGGAGCCCAAATCATGGCTTACTTAATTGAAGTTTATATCCCCTCCTAAAATCACCTTCCTTCTCCTCACAAATTCACGATCCACCAAACCTTCCCAAAACTCCACTCTATTGTCATATGGACAATAAATATTGGCCATAACAATTGTCTCCCCCAACTCGAAGGAGAGAAGCTCTATTCCAATACTTGAATCAAGCACCATATAGTTGATTAGACTAAAAGATATTTTCTTCCAACTATAAACCAATCCCCCTATCTACTTATAGAGTAAAAGAAATACTTCGAGTCCTTCAAGATAGGGTTATGGTCTATCTCTCCTTCCACAAATCTTGCCACCTCCTTCTCATAAAGCTATTTTATTTGCCTCTCAATGGCCATAAGATTTTGATAATCCTTTAATCTCTTTTCAAAATCTAATCTTGCCACCTCCTTCTCATAAAGCTATTTTATTTGCCTCTCAATGGCCATAAGACTTTGATAATCCTTTAATCTCTTTTCAAAATCTGAGGTTGTAACTACTTCTTTGGTTACTTTGAGAATTTTGGAAAACTTGATACAAGTTGATTCCCTTGAGAAAAAGCCATAAAGTTTCAACTCGGATTTTGTCATTCTAACATATTCTTCATCCTCCATCCAACTTGGATTAAGTTTGAAAGTTCTAGGTGGCTTACCTTCCTCCTTTGAAATTTGAAGGAAGATAGGGTTATGGTCTATCTCTCCTCCCGCCTCAACCAAAGATCTTATCCTATCCTGATCAATTGTTAAGAACTTTGACAATAAAAACCTATCCAATCTATTAGCCACTATTCTTTTATTTCTTCGAGTAGGAACCAACTCAACTATTTCTACATAAATGGATCCAGGTTCTTCTAATTTTTTTCAAAAAAAGTTGTGATTGTGGATTTGGTCTTTTTGCAGGAGCCCAAATTGTGGCTTACTTAATTGAAGCTTAAATCCCCTCCTAAAATCACCCTTCTCCTCACAAATTCACAATCCACCAAACCTTCCCAAAACTCCACTCTATTGTCATATGGACAATAAATATTGGCCATAACAAATGTCTCCCCCAACTCGAAGGAGAGAAGCTATATTCCAATAATTGAATCAAGCACCATAATATATTTTCTTCCAACTATAAACCAATCCCCCCGATCTACTTATAGAGTAAAAGAAATACTTCGAGTCCTTCAATATTTTAGATAAATCTCATGTAATATTGACCCCCTCCCCCATGGTTTACAGTGTTAAAATTACATGATGTTTGTGTATGTCCACCAACCTATGGAGGGCCAATTTTTTGGGGGGCATGGAAAAACCCTTAATGTTAAAGCTCATATAAAACATGTATGGCGCTTTTTTGGGGCTTTCCTTGCTCTAAGAGCATTGGATAAGGTTTGGTGTTTTCCTAATTGAATTTCCTTCTTTGCCTTGCTTTAGTGTTAAAATTACATGATGCTTGTGTATGTCCACCAACCTATGGAGGGCCAATTTTTTGGGGGGCATGGAAAAACCCTTAATGTTAAAGCTCATATAAAACATGTATGGTGATTTTTTGGGGCTTTCCTTGCTCTAAGAGCATTGGATAAGGTTTAGTGTGTTTTCCTAATTGAATTTCTTTCTTTGCCTTGCTCCAGGCTAAGGAGACGTGAGACCACCTCCCTCTGCAAATTGGTTTTCCCTCCCATGGATTGTCTAAACTCAAATACTTGTCCCTTCCTCCAACAAATCTGAGGCATTTTTCCTAGACCTCAAAGGGCATGTTGACCACACATTGTTTTTGTAACCCTCCTCAACTGGAGGAGAAAGGGATTGCCCCCCCGCCCCCTCTCCTCCTTCCAAGTTTTCCTTGTTGGGTTTAAAATTTTCCATACCCTTGATCACATACTTCCCCTTCTTAGAGGATTCTAATACTAAGCTACACTAACTACTCCCTCCCTTGCCCCACCCCTTAAAACACTCGGAGCATATATAGACTTACTAATGTTTTTCTAAGGGTGTGTTAAAGGGGACGTCTCCCAAATAATCATCAGACTAGCCACACCAACCTCCTTCATTCCCTCCAAGCTATAATCCAAACCTCGTTTCTCCTCAGTCTACTCCATAGATTGTTGAACCTTTAAATTGTCCTTCCCCATATCCTATATTTCCTATGTTGGCACCTACATGCCTTTCTACCTTTTATCATTACCCCCAATCCCTGATCTTCCACTTCTTCAAACTTGTCAAATGTGTTAATTTTTCTAACATTTTGAAGCTCTTATTAGCGCCATGTTTTTTATACCTAGAGTTATAGGTCTGTCCAAAGTTTTCAAAGTCATGCCATGATCTTGGGAAAATCAAGACATTCCTAGATGAGTCATAGTTAGTACGTCAAGGTTTACGAGGTCAATAATCAAATAAAGAATGACTTGAAATGTCAGTAAGGGGTCTAGTATTAGGTTGGTTTAAAGGGTGTATTCTCTTTTTCATAAAACACCATCATAAAAGGCAAAGAGTCAAGAGTGTAAAGTTCATCATGTTCAATTTGTAATGTTCCACTTTCCTAAGTCTCGAATCACATTAAAAAGTGGGAAATTATGTGCTAAGGTCGAATCAAAGGTTAGGGTGAATGTCATGTCAAAAGGTATTATGGTTCATCATCTCCTAATCACGAGGTTAGAAAATGAACAATCATGGCACTCCATGACATTTGTACCATTGCAAACTTCAAAGGTGTACCTACTGTGCAAGTTCATTGTGCAAATCCTTAACTTGCCTTGAAACGTCTTGTCACTATGGATAACCACTTCCCTTTTCATAATTTCGTTCCTTATCCATTCGATCATAAATATTGGCCACCTTTTGTTTTTCTCCATTGCCTCCAAGACCTGTGTGTTGTCCATAACCTCTCCAACAAGCTCCAAAGCTCTCTGCTACACAAATGTTGTGTGCTGCCAGTCGCTATGCAAATCCTGTGTGTTGATATTCGCTACACAAATCTTTCACTCTGTTTTTTGCTGTGCATTCTCCATTTGTTTCAATCATTGTTCAAGAGTCTTTCTTGGAGCCCATTGCAAGTTAGCCTCTAGAACGAGTTTGCTTTTCACATAACCAGCTTTCCTTCATTTGAGCTAAACTCTTTCCATCCTTATTGTTGCGCCGAGTTTTCTGCTACTATTCGTTGTTGCGCCGAGTTTTTTGCTGCTATTCGTTGTTGCGTTGAGTTTCCTGTTATTTTTCATTGTTGCACCGAGTTTTCTTCTATTGTTCATTGTTGCACCGAGTTTTCTTCTATTGTTTGTTGTTGCGCAGAGTTTTATGTTGCTACTTGTTGTTGCGCACCGCACAAAAGTCACTATTCACATTTTTTGCGCAGAGTTTTTTGTTGCTACCTGTTGCTGCGCACCGCGCAAAAGTCACTAATTTCATTTGTTGTGCAGAGGTTATTGCTCTCATTTGTTGCGCAGAGATTATTGTTCTCATTTTCGCTGTGCAGAGGTTGTTAAAATATATTGTTGCACACCTGCAGTGCACACAGGGTTGACATATATCAACATCATGACAACTCCTCAACGAAAAAGAAAGAATGTAAGAAGCGGGGAAGTCATGAGGTTTGAGCCACATAATTTAAATTTGGTAAATGCAGATCCAACGATCAGGGTGTCCTTTGAACAAGTTGGATGCATGAGATTCTGTGAAAAGGTTCAGGGGTATAATGTGCATCTAACCAAGTAGTTTGCTCTGAACTTTAATGGTGTCAGTGCGACTATTGCAGGGATCAATTTTCTAGTGTCAGAGGAGCATATCAACTGTTACAAATATTCCTATGCATGGAGAGTGTTGAAACAAACTTTATATTTTCCTAAAAAAACTTACACTAAATAAAATTTCCACTTTTTGTTTTAAAAAAAAAGAGATCAAAAATTCAGTTGAATAGTCATCGTTAAAGAAAGGTCATCTGATCAATCCAGTGGTTTAAAATGTCTTAACAGATTATGCAGCTGCCCTTGGTTTTAAAGAAAAAATGTCAAAATGTTAAACACTTTTCTTAAGTTTTGGGTTTCGGGGTTCTGCGACCAACATAGTTTTGATATTTAACGACAACCCCAAAGTCCCGATACCGAAATCACGAAAAGTATTTTTAAAAGGAAATTAAACCAAGTTAGTAAGAATAATTAAAAACGTTTAACACTAATTTAATTTTCATTTTCGGGAATCTCAACTCAAACAACAGTTCAAAATCCCGATGTGCAAGTTCTGAAATCTCGTTTAACAGCGATTAATTAAAGTTTAAACATAAATTAATATCTTGTTAATCAGTCGCGTTTTTGGAAATCGGAGAATTGTCACTCATCTCACCCAAAAAATCCCGAAGCATGGAGTCCCAAAAGTATTAATCTAAGTGTGATTAACTTAACATCAAAACAAAGTTTAACGACATAATCTAGTTTTTTGCGTTTTCGCTTTTCGGGATTTTTCAAAGACATTTCATTCGAACTCCCGATTTCGAATCATCGATATTTAACAACACTTATTATAGATTAATGAAAAATCTCGTAGTGTAAGACGCGTACCTCTAGACGTACTCTCCTCATTAAGGCAAATGAATTTATCGATTGTAGAAAGCACAGTCTAATTAAGGCAGTCTGAAGGCGAATAAAGGTTTCTAATTCAAATTTCTTTCTCACTTTCAGCAAACTAGCAAGTAGTATCTGAGAAAAAACTTATGCCTTCCTTTCTGTAAAAACTACTTGCTCTTTATCACAGGTATCATGGCACCCAGGAAAGAGCAGAAAAAGAGTGATGACGACGGTGAAAGCTCAAATCCGAACTTAGATGTTCTATCTGATACAACACCACATGTTGTAGATTCAATCAGGTCCTGGTTGCATATTTTTGAAATCTTGTAGCATGAGGTTAGGAATTGCCCAAATGATTTTGGAAACGAAAGGACTGATAAGACTGAAAATAAACTCAGAGATATAGCAGAGGACAAGCTTCATAAAATAGCTACACGACCGAGGCTCATACTATACAATGACATGATAAACTGGGCTTTGATGAACACCGATGTGCAGACCAGGAGCATCGTGAATCATCAAAAGGTCGTCGTCAGCTCTTTCAAGCCAGAGCACATTCAAGTAATGTATAAGCTATCTCTTGTTTCTAAATATAGTTATAATGTCGAATTTGTACAAGAGTTTTGGTGGAAGGAGTGTACAGAATTTGACCAAACCTACTCAGATATAATCAAAACATGGTGGGGAATTCCAACAAAGTTTAGAGCTGATTCCCATGGTATTTATCCTACTGCATCATTAAATGAATATGTGGTTTATATAGTTCTGATGTTATGTAGACTTTTTGGGAGGAAAATCCCTACCCATTTCCCGGCGGAATGGGTACCAATTATGCACGAGGTGGTCGAGGGTTTCACTTTCAATTGGAATAAGATTTTATCAAACAACTTAACCAAGGAGATTGTCGAGTACCAGACGACAAAGTCAAAAGGAAATCTACATCTTTTTATATGTCTGCATACATCATGGACGCTATCTATTATATGACCCCTTTCCCATTGATGAATTGGAGCTGGAATCGAACCTGTGCTGAACACATCCATTTCTATCACTCTAAACTATGGGAAGAAAAAGCAAAAGATTTCTTTTACGAAATCTGTCACTATGTAGTGATTCCTGTGCACCAATTGTTTTATGGTTATCCACCCCCTCGGATTTTGGAGCAAATCATGGGAAACCTCAAAATAGTGGCAGATTGGTTTATCGAAGAGAATTTCTCTTATGTCAGAATCTTCGGATGTTCGGTTCCTCCCCATGCTCTCCCAATATTTCTTCCTGACAGACTAGTGTGAAGAGAAATAGCTTACCAAATAATAGCAGGGGGAATTGGCACAGAGTTAAAAGTAGTTCAAAAAAAATTATGGCCAACTTTTCCTGTACAGATTGGGAAGTTTTCACTGCTAAATTTTGACCATTCCAAGGTAGAAGCTACAACTCTTGAAGACATTAAATTGGTAGATGTTGAACTCAGAAGGCATGATCCATATCAAATTGTGGGAAATCATCTAGCTCATTGCAATATGAAAACGTATGAGCATGAAGACTCCCCCTGTGACGACATATTTAAAGGAGCCAGAGCCTATGAGGAGGTATTAGACAGAGTCCAGGCGTTACCTCCTGACCTACAAGCCAGCTTTCTTGCTTTCCAGAAGCACAGACGAGCTGGGTTGCCCAAGATACATTAGGGAGAATCGACAAACCCTCCATCAGAACAAGAAAATATACCTCCAGGTTTTGAACTAAAGTCTTTGGATAAAAGGACTTAAGAGGAAAACCCAAAGAATTTTGAAGTGCCTTCACAAAGATCAGAAACTTCACAGACAAAGCATCCAGGATCTGAAATAGATTCCAAATCTGAGACGCCTTTAAAACCAAATCAAATGATTCCTCCTTCATCGTCAACTATTCCTTCTGATATTCCCAAAACAGTAGAAGGAACACAACTCATAGAGTTAGGCAGCCCTATTACAGCATTGACTCCTTTACAGTCAACTTTTGGGACTCCCCATCTTGAAGTTATGTATATAAGTGAGCTTACCCCAATCTCTATTGAATAAATACCTTCCTCGGACTTCATTTTCAGTAGGAAGAGGAAAGCTATAGTGAAACAAGAAATGCACCCGAAAGAAGGTACAATGGTAAAAAATCATAGGGTACTGGTTGATGGACAAAATCTAGAGGACGAGGATTTTGCTACAGAGGTAGTAGGTTCTTTAGGAGCTTTCACAACGACCAATTTGTTTTCAGTTGATAACTTGAAAGCAAGGCTTAAGCAAAGGAATCAAATGATGGCCCAGTTGCAAAGCCAAATAAGGAACACAAAGAAAATTATTAGAGATGAGATAAATAAAGGACTGGAACAAGCCAGAGCTGCTGACAAAGAGGAGATTCAAAAACTCAAGTCTAGTTTAGATGATATGTATAAGAAGATGCAAGCCAATCAAGGGCAAGTCATCAAGCAAGAGGAATTAGTAAAGCAATTGCAAGATAAATTGAGTTCTACTGAAAACCAGGTGGTAGATTTAACAGTTTTTCAAGCCCAGGCACTTGAAGTGCAGCAGAAGCTAGAAGCAGAACAACAAAGCCTGTTTTCTAAAGTAGAGATTATTCAAAACTATTTTCGGGATGTAAGTCAATCATTAGAGAACATTGCTTTCAAAGAAAAAGAGGCTACAACAACCCGGGCCACTTTTCAAAAGGCAGTTGTATTTTCGACTAAAGAAGAGGTACCAGTAACTCCTAAATTAACTGTCGCTGAACAAATCAGGGGTGATATCATGTTGAAGTTATGGGAGGCCAATATTTCTGAAAGTAGTAAAATGGCCAAAGAAATAAAGGAATAATGTGAAGAGATTTTCGTCTCATTAGATAAAAAATTGCTAGGCATTGGAAAGGGTGATTGCCCTGGACTACTAGGGCTGATAAATGTTATAAAACATCAACTAAACCTAAAAGAGAGTTTGAAAGAAACTCAGATTGAAATTTCGCAATTAAAATAGGTTGATGTTACCCAAATTGATAAATGGCTGGTGAAGCCAAATTTACAATTACAATCAATAAAGTTTGAAGATAGAAGGTTTGAAGACAAGTTGTCGAAAATTCAGAGGAAGTTGTATCTGTTTGAGGCTAAGGATATACCAGAGCCTTCAAGAAGTTTAGTACATTTTCTTAGTATGTGTGTTGAATGTCTTGAACCAAGCGAAGGAAATACTTCAAAGAAATAATGAAGTAATATATGCATGCTCGTTTTGTCGGAGTGACAGAGAGGTAAAAGATATCCAAGTGAAACGGTTCAAATTTGTATTTTGTAACCGTTAGCACCTAGGAGTTAGGAAATCACCAACCGTCTAGGGTTGATGATCTTTTGTATAAATATAATTTAAAAGGCTTAAAGAGGGTTTTTCCCTGGCCAATTGTAGTAGAGAAAATTTTCCTTTGCAAGAATTAATACAAATGCAAATCGAAGATTCCATATTACGTCAAGCCTGAGTTATGTGTTCCTCTGTTACTTCATATTCAGCGTCATTTCTTATATATCTTTGATAAATGTTTAACTACAACTTAGTACAACATCTACTATGGTTATTTGTTATTTTAGTCATCTGATTATTTACATATTTTCCTCTATGTTTGTTATTAGCAGACACAAGACCTGCGAATTACTTAGATTACCATATCTTATGCTTCATTAAAGTTTTATTGTCTATTTTTCTTCTTCTCTTACAAAGTGAGATTCATCCCTGGTTGATGCCTCACATTGTTCAACAGCTTTATGTTTTCTTTCATTTCATGCATTATTCTCAATTTAACTCAGATACGGGAAACGACCTTTAAAATTGTTATACTATTAATTCAAGTTGGGAATTTTTCTCATATAATCTAAAATAGAAACAACAAATCTAAAATCAACAGATCTTTAAACCTTCCTTTCCTCCATGATTGTACCTGTTGCAAGACAGCCTAATATAGCACCCGGCCTCACAGATCAAACCAGCATCGCGTTAACCTTGTTTCATACTATCCTAGAGACATCCACCACCCGGGTTGAACTTGAACGTTCATGGGCAGCCATTGAACGGGACATAAGCATCCATGAACAATTGGAAGCTAGACAAAGACAAATCAAAAGTTGGCCATAGCTTCTTTCCTAAAGAATTGTTTTTCTCTTTATATATTTTAAACCCTCTTTAATTTTTTGGATGCCTAGACTTTATACTTTAAAGTCTTAAGTATAAACTCTGGAACAACATCTTTTTGGGGTCGTTGTCGGGGAACGAAGAAGCGAAGTTATTTTTCCCTGTGAAGAACGACATTGATGGTTTCTTTCTTTGATAGTGATCAAATATTGAATACTTTATAAGGATTTTTCATCTTTCACTTGGCGACTCCACGATTAATAAATTGGCTTTTAATCGAAAGAATACCAGAAACAATACAGACAACAAGTAGACTTCGCCTGTATCCTATCCAAAAAAAATCTTGAAATCAAGAAGATACCTTAAACAAACTGCTTCATCAACAAGACTTAAATTCACACAGTCGAATACTAAGGATCTACTTGAAAGGTCAAATGCCCCTCTCCTTTGCAGAGAACCATCCATCGATAGAATTGAAATCCTAGAGCCTGGGTTGGTCTTAACCGAATTTAAAGCCGAGACTTTTTCAACTGTTTCTTTTACTAATAAAGGTAAAAGATCTATCTCACTTCCTACCTCGATTGACACTTCTTCACTTCCCAAAGTTCAATTTCCAATCTCTCAGAACTCTGAAGAATATATTGTTCACCTTTACTCGACTCATGTTGGTTCTCTCGTATATACGCCCTTTGAGTCCGAAGAAAATAGTCGCCATTTTCCAAGTCCTTCTTTTTCAAGCTTCCTCTCTCTTGACGACTAGTTTCCCGAAACCATCTTACCCTTTCCAAACACAACCGAAAGGTCATCACACCCCTTTAAAAGTCCCCTTTATAATCTCAAAGTTTCATCTCCTAAATTTTCAATGGTTGTGACCGGAGCAGGTGGTGCCAGAGGTGCAGGAGCAGGAGGAGCCGGTCAAGGACCACCTCCCCCTCCTAGGATTTTTGCTAAGGTAGCCGCTAGATACGCCCCTCTAGTACTCCCAGTTCCCCTCCATGACCTACCTGAAAATTATATGAAAAATCTTCCGAAATTCACTGGGGAGGGAGACTTGACTGTTGTCGAACATATCAATTTATTTGATCAATTTGCTGACATCCTTGGTCTTGAACATGGGGATGTTTATTCGAGACTCTTAGTTCAAACCTTTGAAGGACAGGTGAGAACCTGGTTCCGAGGTCTAGCAGCATGATCGATAGGGTCATACGATGAGTTGGAAAATGCTTTCATCAGACAATGGGGAGAAAGGAAAGACCATCTCTACTATCTAACCGAGTTTGGGCCCCTGAGAAAGAAAAATTTCAAATCGGTTCTCGAGTTTACCCAAAGTTTTAATAAACTGTATAATAAAATTCCAGCTGAGGTTAAACCTTCCCAACCTACAGCGAAGGTAACTTTTGTTGGGGATTTCGATCTTGATTTCGCTCTGTTATTGAGGGAAAGGATACCAGTAAACCTCACCAAGATGTAGGATGATGCCTTAGAAATCGAGTCAAATATGATGGCATCAGGTAAGTTAAAAACAAAATTTGAAACAGGAAATAGGGAAACCAGACGGTACATAGACCAAGCGGGATCAGGTAGGTCTTCTGAAGACAAGATGGATGACATGGCGAGAATAATTAAAGAATTGTCAAATAAGATCTCAAGAATAGAATTGGATCAATCAAAGAATGATCATTTCCCTAGAAAGGATTTCAGAAGGAATCCTAACCCTCAAACACAACAAAGACAGATTAAGAGTGAGGACCAAAAGATTCAAGCCCCCTTCAAAAATGAAAATTTTATAGGAGGAGAATACATGCAAGAGTTTGAGGATTTAGAAGAAGACATAAATAATCTTGGCGATGACTGTCAACAACCTTATTTAACAAGACAAGATTATGAAAAATCCTTAAAAATAGAGTACAGATCTGAAAATAACAAGAACAACGATATTACAGAAGATTCAACCTATCAAGGAATCACATATGATATAATGGCTGAATTACAACATAAGTATAATCTAAGACCTAGAAACAAGAATATGATAACCACCCCAGTAAAGAAAATCCTGCCAAGGGGGGAAACAGACGAGGCAACTTCAAAAGCTGTTGAAAAGCAAACTGTTAAAATCAAGACCGCTGACACACAGTCTACCAAGACAAAGCCGACAGAAATAACAGGAAACAACATAAGGAAAGTGTAGATTCTTGTGTCTGAAACAAAAACCTCACAAAAGAGTAAAGCTTAAAATAAGGGTATAGAAGCTCAAACCAC
The DNA here is from genome assembly GCA_032191745.1 of Picea mariana. NCBI lineage: Eukaryota > Viridiplantae > Streptophyta > Pinopsida > Pinales > Pinaceae > Picea > Picea mariana. Next base: position 121,460 of record JASDQU010736391.1, on the reverse strand, counting down.
CGAATTTGATAAAACGACAGAAAATTTTAGTCTTGAAAATAAGATTAATAAAATCAAAATCCTTATACCTTTGGTCGAACTAGCAAAAAACCCTGCATACAAGAAATAAATTGATCAATTGATCAATTTTTCAGATATTGAAAGTCATGCTGATGTTATAAACTTGGAAGACGATAAACCGAATATAATCTTTGGTCCACACTTCGAAGGTGCCAGAGATACCATCGCTCCTTTTTATATTACATTAATTGTACATGATAGTTTGCTTCACAATTGTATGTAGGATTCGGGAGCCTCTCATAAAGTAATGCCCAAAGGTATTATGGATACGTTGGGTCTCGAAATCACTCAACCATATGAAGACTTATATTCGTTCAATTCGAGAAAAGTAAAATGTGTGGGTATGATAAAGGATTTAGTCGTTAATCTTGCTCGGGTTCCTGTGAAAAGCGTTCTTATGGATATAGTTGTTGTCGATATACCTCCAAAATATGGCATGTTGTTGTCCAGGTCTTGGGGCACTAAGATCGGAGTATCTCTCCAATGGGATATGACATACGCCACAATCCCAATCTTCGGAGGATCACATGCTTATACAAAGAAATGAGGTTGGCGTTTACGGTAAGTGATTCGTTAAAACAAAGGACTACCTTGTTTATATTGTTGATCAGGATTTAGGGAATTGTATTCTATCTATTGATGATGATATTGATGTATGTGTAGAAGAGAGTTGTACAGAAAAACAAAGAGAAAAAGAAGAAAAAATAAATAAAGATGTATATAGTTCCGGTGTTTGGAAAATGTATTTTGATGGTGCTTCATCCTGTGAAGGAGCGGGAGATGGAGTGTTGTTTGTGGCACCCGACGACAAGTTCATTATACCTTTTTCTTATAGATTGCAGTGGGATGTAGATTATACTAACAACGTATGTGAATATGAGGCTTTAGTCCTAGGATTATAAGCTACAAGAAAATTAAAAATTAAGAACTTAGAAGTCTATGGCGATGCTGAACTGATCAGAAAACAAGTTAATTGTCAATACTAGGCTAAGCACCCAAGGTTGAGATCTTATAGAAACTGTGCCTGGGATTTAATTGATAACTTTTTCTCATCGGTTAATGTTCATTTCATTCCTAGGACTGAAAATCAACAGGTAGATTCACTGGCTAAAGTGGCTTGAATCTTTACGCCTCCAACAGTTTTTAAACTTAAATACCATATAGAGATGAGGCACGAACCTTCCATACCAAATAGCATACAACATTGGAAGGTTTTTGAGGATGACGAACAAATCATGAATTTTTTAGAGATGATAGATGATTTTTCCGAAACCCATGTCGACCAGGAAAACCAGAATGATCCCGCTTGGATCATGCAGGAAGGGGAAGATCCCCAAGAGTTTCAAGACAAGATTTCTAATCATCGTATGCTTATTTTGAAAAATAATCAGATCCCCAAAGGCCTGATCCCCTTAGAGAGGTTATCTAATCATGACGACATCCCTGTGAAATCCACTTTACAGCCTCATCTAGAAGAGGTTGAAGATTGTGATATAGGTACTAACGAAGATCCTATATTGGTAAAATTGTCTATGTATCTTTCTCCTGAAATTAAAAGTAAGTACGTCGAGTTGCTTAGACAATATAAAGACATTTTTGCTTGGTCCTATGATGAATTGAGAACTTATGACACTACTATAATGGAACACAAAATTCCTCTGAAACAAGGTGTCAAACCTTTTAGGCAGAAACTCAGACAGATTAATCCTATATTACTGCATGTAATTGAGAAATAAGTGAAGAAACTTCTAGATGCTAAAATCATTGTCCCACTAAGATACTCCGAGTGGGTTGYTAATTTAGTCCYAGTAAGAAAGAAAAACGGTGAAATTAGATTGTGTGTGGATTTTAGGAATCTAAACAGATCATCGCTTAAAGACAACTACCCGCTGCCTAAAATGGATCACGTTTTAGAGAAAGTAGTGGGAGCCAACAAGATGTCTATGATTGATGGCTTTTTAGGTTACAATCAAATTGCAGTCCATCAAGATGAAAGAAAAAACTGCGTTCACTACCCCTTGGGGTACTTTCATGTATGACAAAATGCCTTTCGGTTTAATGAATGCAGAAGCAACTTTCCAACAAGCTATGGACATCGCCTTCATCGGCGAAAGAGATAAGTTTGTTGTTATTTACCTTGATGATCTAACCGTTTTCTCTAAATCTGATGCAGAACATCTAATACACCTCAAACAAACTTTCGAAAAATGTCACAAATTTGGTTTGTCTCTGAATCCCAAGAAATCACATTTTGCAATGCAAGAAGGTAAACTCTTGAGCCATATAGTGTCTAGAGATGGAATTAAAATCGACCCGAAAAGGATCGAAGCAATAGACACTATTAATATTCTGAGGAATAGGAAAGAAATTCAATCATTTTTAGGGAAAATAATTTTTTTGAGAAGATTCATTCCAAATTTTGCCGAAATTGTAAAGTTGATTACATATATGCTTAAAAAGGATAGCGAGGTAAAGTGGACAAACGAGGCTAAGGCATCATTTGAACACACTAAGAAGGTCATAGGTGAAGCACCAGTACTGGCGAGTCCTGATTATTTGAAAGAGTTTTTTATTTTTTCATTTGCTTCTAAGCATACTATTGCAGCTGTATTGTTACAAAAAAGTGATGAGGGTTTTGAGCAGCCCATTGCATTTTTTAGTAAAAGTCTCACAGATGCTGAGCTAAAATACGACATATTGGAAAAACAAGCTTACGCAATGGTGAAAGCTCTCAAAGCTTTCAAAACTTACGTACTGCATTCAAAGATCATTGCTTATGTACCTACCAGTTCTGTTAAGGATATACTGGTTCAACCTGATAGTGATGGAATGAGAGGCAGATGGTTAGCCAAAATTCAGGAGTTCGACCTGGAAGTTAAACCAAATAAACTTATTAAAGGTCAGGGTTTGGCTAAATTGTTAGCTGAATCAAACTTGAAAGCACTCGGAATAAATCATCTGCAAGAGAACGAAGGATTCTTAGAGATAGATGAACTTGATGTCATTGTGGCCACAACATAAATTTTACTAAAATTTTGTTCTTCAATTTGGTACCACGATAATGTTTCTTATTTATTGACCCTTCAGTTTCCCAGTGAACTAACACCATCTAAAGCTAGGACATTGAAGTTACATGTTGTAAAATATTGTATTATAGATGGTAAATTATATTGGAAGGATCCCCTGGGTTTCTTGTTGAGCTGTCTAGTTGAATCCGAAACAGAAAAGGTTATAGATGAATTCCATGAAGGAGTGTGTGGAGGACACCATGCTTGGAGAGCAACAACTTATAAAATTCTAAGATCCGGATATTATTGGCCGAAATTATTCACTGATGTAAACACTAAAGTCCAAACTTGTAATCCTTGTCAGTTGTTTACAGGCAAGCAGAAAGTCTTGGCATTACCTTTAGTTCTTGTTAAAACTGAAGCTCCATTTCAACAATGGGGTCTCGATTTTATTGGAGAAATCCATCCACACTCGAGTGCTCAACACAAATGGATTCTGATCACAACGGACTATTGCACTAAATGGGTGGAAGTTATTCCTGCACGAAATGCCACCGACACGGTAGTGATCAGCTTTCTGGAGGAGAATATCCTATCACGATTTGGCTGTCCCCGAAAAATAGTGACTGATAATGCTCAGGCCTTCAAGTCCATGGCCATGATAAGATTTTTCCAAAAATATAATATTGTGCTAAGACAGTCCACGGCCTACTATCCGCACGGTAATGGATTAGCCGAGTCATCTAATAAAAGCATGATCACTATAATCAAGAAGGTATTGACCGAAAATAAGAAAGCATGGCATGTGCATTTGAAGTATGCCCTATGGGCTAACATGATAGGCACAAAAAGGTCAATCGGAATGTCTCCATTTCAGATGGTATATGGTACCGACGTCATTTTACAAATAAATCTAGCGCTACCAGTAATGAAACTCTGGCAAGACTCACAAGAAGAACCAAATGACATTACCAGGAGGATAAATCAGTTGATCGAAGTTCATCAAAATAGGGCAGAAGTAGATGAAAAGCTACAAAAGTATCAAGATAATATGAAAGCCTTATTTGACCGAAAAGCTAAAGATAGGGAATTTCTCCCTGGTGATTTGGTTCTAAAATGGGAAGCCAGAAAAGAGGATGCTGGGAAACATGGTAAGTTTTATCAGATCTTGTGCGGACCATTCAAAATTGCAGCCTCTGAGGGAAATAATGCATTTTTATTGGAAAACCTGGACAAAAAGATTCTTACTACCCCTATCAACAGACTATACCTTAAGCTCTTCATGCAGTAATAGGTTTCCGAACTCTCATTGTACATACGGGTTTGTTTTCATATTTTGTTCATATTTACCTTTCTTTCGGTAAGTCTTTATTTTTACTGTAAATATAAAAGGTCTTTTTAATATATATATATATATATATATATACAAAATAGGTAAAAAACTGCAATAAGATGGTTTATAATCTACTAGAATCCCTAACAGCTATCATGATTATCTTACTGCAGGAGACTTGTTGATAAGCCAAGAGACTAGAAATATCAAAAGGTGACATACATGAATACTCACGTTAAATGTCTCTCAAAAAAGGTAATAAACTAACAGTCTGTTTGGCTAGAAGAATAAACAATTACTAAGGTGTGAATTTATGTCTTAAAAACTCAAGTTAAAATGTCCTAGAAGATGTTAATGAATAAAACAATAATTTCAAGATTACAAATATTATCACTAAAATTTTCAATCGGAGAAATGAAAAATAACTTTAAATCTTAAAAAAGAAAGGATTTTCTCTGGATTAAAAAAAAAAAAAAAAG
>JASDQU010736391.1:58495-71695 GCA_032191745.1 Picea mariana | reverse complement strand
AGAGGTCGTCAAGCGATTGGACTTGCCGATGACACTGCATCTACAGCCCTACACGATCGGCTGGCTTCGCTAAGGAAGAGATCTTCGCGTCAGCCAACAGTGCTGTCTGCCCTACGACATCAAGCCCTTCAAAGATGAGGTATTGTGTGATATTGCTCCCCTTGATGTTTGTGATCTTCTTTTAGGACAACAATATTTGTGGAAACGACATGCTGTGTATGAGTCTAGACCTCACAATGTTATTACTTTGGGTAGACAATTGTACAGGATACCAGAGGTAGCGTCGCCTACTGCTATTTCTTTAATCTCTGCTAAGCAATGCAGTAAGGTCATTTCACAGACCGAGAAGTTCGTCTTCTTTGTGATCCATGCTCACAGTAAGTAGGTCACCGCCACATCCGTAACCTCTACACAGAGCCTCTCCTTACATCAAAAGCAAGTGGACGGAATTGTGGAAGAGTACAAAGACATCATCTCTTCACCCACCGGGGTACCGATGCACTACCAAGTCAAGCATCCAATTGATCTAACTCCCTGTGCACCTCTGCCTAATGGACCAGTTTATCGTCACTCGCTGATGGAAAATGATGAAATCAAGCGTCAAATCCAAGAGCTGCTTCAAAAGGGGCACATCAGACCCAACTCCTCCCCTTGCGGAAGCTATATGCCAACTTGGAAAAATGCTCCTTTGGCATGAACAAGGTCCAATTCTTGGGCTACATTATTGATGGGGTACATGTGGATTAAGCTAAGATCCAAGTCATCCGTGATTGGCCAGCCCCGACCACACTAATCGAGCTTCGGAACTTCTTGGGACTTGCCAACTTCTAGCGACGGTTCGTGTTGGGATTCTCCCATATTGCATGGGCCCTCAGCCAAGTGACCAAGGGCGGTGGCAAGGCAAAGTTCGCGTGGGGGAAGGCACAACAACGAGCATTTGATGATCTGAAGCATTGCTTGTGCTCAGCTCCAGTACTCTCTTTACCCGATCTGCAACAACCGTTTGAGATTGAGACTGATGCATCCAACTATGCTGTAGGTGCAGTTCTCACTCAACACGGTCATCCAGTAGCATACCATAGTGAGACACTCTCAGATACTGTCTGAAAATACCCCATCTATGAGAAGGTAATGTATTCCATTCTACAAGCTTGCCGTCAATGGAAACATTACATTTTGGGAAAGGAGAGAATCATCCACACTGATCACAAGCCTCTACAGTTCATACAGACACAGGGGAAGTTGCAGAACGACCGCCATCAGAAGTGGTCCACATACCTGCAGTAGCTCCATCTCAACATCAAGTATAAGACAGGGAGCACAAATCGTGTCACTGACTGACTCAGTCAACCTTCCGTGGCTGCACTCACCATCGTGCTCCATTCCTGTGGGCATGAGGCATATGAGTGGCCCTAACTTTATCAACAAGATCCTGACTTCGCCACCACCTATCAGCTCTTGGGTATAGGTGCAAATGTCACCGATTTTCACATTCAAGACGAACTGTTATGCCATCTGGGCCACCTTTGTGTTCCTGCAAGTGAGCATGCAAAGCTGATTTGGGAGGCTCACTACAGTCGGATGGCAAGACATTTTGGTGTGGAGAAAATTGTGGTCGTTCTACAAAAACATTTTTATTGGCCAAAACTTCAACAAGACGTCAACAAGTATATCAGATCTTGCATTGCCTGTGCCATTGCCAAGCCAACCATCAAGGAGCAAGGCTTGTACACCCCTCTTCCTACTCCTGAGAGGCCTTGGGAATCCATCTCGATGGATTACATGTCTGGCCTTTCGTCCACCAAGCAAGGCAATGATTGCATATTTGTGGTGGTTGATCGGTTTTCCAAGATGGCCATTCTCACAGCCTGCAAGAAGAGCATCACAGCGGCAGACACTGCCAAGCTCTTCTTTAAATGAGTATGGGTCCATTTTGGGATACCACAGACCATCATCTCCGATCGGGACAGTAGGTTCCTCAACACATTTTGGTCGAGTCTCTCGTCACTATTGGACACCAAGCTCACTAAATCCATTGCCTTCCACCCTCAAACCGATGGCCAGACAAAGGTCGTCAATCGGATGATTGTGCACATCTTGCGCATGTATAACTCTAAGAATCCACGTACATGGGATGAGAGTCTTCCCTATGTTCAACATAGCTACAACATGGCTCTCCATAGCTCCATCGGCCATAGCCCATTTCAGGTCGGGCTGGGATTCCAACCCTTGGGTCCCGTTGCCGTCTTTATACACACTTGCAAACGTGAGTTAAGTCCTGCTCACTTAGTGTGTCCTTGGAGGCACAATGCCTAGGTTCAAAGCCCACGTTGTCATTTTGACTTGAACCTCTTCCGTCTAGGCTCACTCCTAGGGAAGTCAAGGGGGGTAGACCCTAGTTTCTAGATGAGATTAAACTTTGAGTTCTAGGAGTTGGTTTTAATTAGTTTAAGGGTTGGGGGAAAGTCTAGCCTATGATGCAAAGACAACCATGCAATGTGCAACAATATAAGATGACAATCAAACCTTTTCCTAGGATAACTAAGACTAGTGCCTAAGATTGGGCAAGGGGTCAACTAAATTTTGAGGGGTTTAGATTACACAAGAGTTACAAAGATTACAATGATTACAGTTACTTCACAACAATGTTAGATACAAATCTACAACTAAACACAAGATGAATAGATGGTACAATTATAAACAAAGATACAAAACAAGATACAATAGATACAAGGACACAAAGAGATTAATTGAAAATTGCTTGTATGTGCAGGAATTTAAAGATGCTCAAAGGGAAACATTCATCAACACAACAAGCCTAGCATACTCAACAATAGAGTGTCACCCAAAGGGATGCACTACTCTATTGTGACTGCTTTCAATGGCAAACAAGATTACACAAGATCCAACAAGATAGTGCCTCCAAAGGATGTGCAACTTCTTGAGGGACCACACCAAAGATATGAATACCAATTAATTGAAAAGGAATGCTTGAAAAGGAAATTGTTCAAAAGCACAATTTATGACTACTTAGTGTTTATCCACAACCATAAGATAAGCTTGCATGAAATGTAAATGTAAAATGAAGTGCTTGCAAGTGTAAGTGTATACCACAAAAGATAATATCAAGTTGATGCTCAAAGTTGTAGAGTGGATTAAGGAGTTGATTAAGAGCTATTAAGTGAATAATGACTCCTAGCTAAGTGTCAACCCAATACCCCCTTGCTTGTACCAAGTAACTGCTGGGTGCTCAAGAAGTATGGCAACAAGGCCTATTCTAGCTCCACAGGTCAGCCCAAGGGAAAAGAGTACTCCCGGAAAGGATGTTGAGCGCCACGAGACCGTCCCCGGCCTATCACCTTCCATTGCTTCCTCTTGTCCTCGTTTAAATGGCAAAGTTGGGTCAGTAGAGGTGCCCTATTTAGTCTAGTTGATTATTAAGCCTATGGACTAAGTTAATTTTAGTGTATAGGTGTGTAAAAGTGAGATTTGCTTGCCCAAAAAGTGTGAAAAAGTGCCAAAACCGAAATATTAAACTTGCAAGAAGTGAAGATCTAAACCATAAGATTGTTACTTGAAAAGCATGGAAAGAAACTTAACAATAGCTTGCAATGAAAAAGAATTAAGTTGCCTTAAACCGTTATGTCATGCCCATGATATTTGCTAAAAGATAAATGCTTGAGAGATAAAACTTGCAAAATGAAAGGGAACTTAAAGCATGAGATATATCCTATGCCTCCATGGGCTTAAGCTAGCTTTAGTGGTGTGAGATCTACTTCTAGATGATTTTAATCCATTTAGCACAACACATTAGAAATAGATAACTAAACTAGTCTTACGATTTTGGGAGTTGGCTATGCCAACTTCACATCCAAGGTGTAGGTAACTAAAGAATGAAATAAAAACTTGAAAGGAAAAACCTAAATACAAATCATTCACAATGGCACAAGGCGGAGGCAAGCCTTCCTATTTTGTGCCAAAGGGGGTTGGAAAAATAAACAAACTAAACTAAAGCAACCTAGCCACACAACCTTGTCCTAATGACAGGTGGGGCGAAGAATAAAAAAACTTGCTGAAAATTTAAATGAGAATGCAAGCCACTTGGGGACCCCTTTGGGTTTGCTACAATGCTTAGAAAAGATAGAGAAAATGTTGGATATTGTTTCCCAATCAAATAAGGGGTCCTTTGTGTGTTTTGTGGCTAAAAATGGGCAGCACTTCCCCTAGATATGGCGAGAACCTGTGAAAACAGCAAGCTATTGCTTGCTGGAAATGCTACAAAACACACATAAAAGTCAAGAAAATTTCTGTTTTTCAACAGAAATTTTCTGCATAAAATTTTTAGAAAGTAATATTGATTTATTGACCTATCTAAGAGTGTTAGCAAACCAAATCTGATATAGAATGAACAGAAAATAGATCTAAGAAAGAAGAAAGAGAGGAGTTTGAGTTAGGTTATGAAGGAGAGCTTCCAACTTGAATCCAACCTTACAAACCCTTGAAGCAATCTGCAACTTGTGAAACCGATGTGAGATGAGAGCAATAGTTGATAAGATAAACAAGTAATACAAACCAATTTGCACTACTTACTATCCTACTCAAGTAGATCTGCAACTACACTATTGTATTATCTATCCAAACAAACTAATTTGCTTTAGATATTTACTCTAGATCTCAAATAAGAAAAAGACAAGGAACAAGATCACCTCCAAAGCATGTGCACCAAGACAAAATCTCATGTACACCAAGGTCCTCCAAAGCTCTTTCTTATTACCCAAATGAGGAAGTTGCAGCAACTAATTGCTACAAGATCCTCTAAAAAATAGAGCAAGAATGAGTGAAAGCAAAATGGAAGATGAGAGAGGGATGATGGAAGAAATTGGTAGCATAACAATAGCTCAAGAGATGGTGAGAAATGAGTGAGGGAGGGCCTTTATTTATACTTGGGAAGGAAAAGTTACCCCTTTTGGATGAGAGCCAAGTGTCAAAACCCAAGTCAAAGTGAGAATCTCAAGAAACTCTAGGTTTTTGGCATGGATGGATGAAGTGGCAATGAGTTGGAGTGAGTTGGCAAGGATTTGACAAGTCAAATGATGAGTTGTAGGGTCCAGAGAGGCGCACCAAGGGATAGAATAAGTCTCCCATTAATTTTTTTATTATTTTTTACTTTTTGGAGACTTTAAAGAAGGGGGGCACACCTCTCTAGGGAAAGTGACGTTTTTGCTTAATGGCTAGGTGAGGGGGTGATGTGAGGGTTGGAAAATGTTAGGAATATGTTTTCTCATCATCTTTCACCTTTACTTTACTCAATTTGCCCATAATTACAAAAAATGACATTTTACCATGTCATGACTTTAACAATTAAAATCGCTGTTTTGATTGACTTGGACTCCCTATGGACAAACACCTAGCAAAAGTTGTCCAACTGAGATGAAACTTGGTCCAAGGGTGTAGGGGGTCTCATTCCATTTCTTTTGAGCACAAATACCCCTAGCAAAAGCCCAAGGACCTAGTTTTTACATTGTTTTATCAAAAATTAATTAAAAATTAAAATTAATTAATTAAATTAACCAACCTTAGACAATTTTAATTAATTAAAAAAAACCTATCTAGACTCGACGGAATTTCGCAAAACTTCTAGAGATGTTTTACATAGTCATTTACATCATTCTTAAACACTAGCTACCAGAGGATGACACCATTAGAACGCCTTTCACCACTTTGGAGAAATTATTTGTGAGAGTGAAAAACTCAAGGGAAATTAATAAGGCTGGTTAGGCCAAATTAATAACCTGAGGAAAAAAACACTCAGTGAAAGGAACTCTCCTAATGAAGAAATCCTAAGGTAACAGACCTAACTATAATCCATGCAGACCTATTACATTATTATCCCACGTAGGGGAGCGGAAATTCCAATTACAAAAAGACGTGTTGAAGGCCCAAAATGCCTTGTAGAACCAGGAAGTCTCTAACTTGGTACCATCTGATGATGCATATCTTCATGGTACATGGAGTTGACCCCCTAGTTGAATAGGTGGTCAACAGGTCCCATTGATGTTGCACTACCTCTTGCAACCACACAGACAAAATCTTCCCATGTTCAGTCTGAGGTCGACAAAGCCAACAGATTCATCGAGCAGATTCAACACATCCGACAACAGGTCCATGAGATTTTGCAAAAAGCCGATGCTAAGTACAAGCAACGCCATGATCAACACCAGGTACCGCACAAGTTTCAGGTGGGAGATAAGGTCTGGCTACATTTGTAGAAAGAACGCCTTACAAGGCCCTCGAAAGCTCCGTCCACTTCGCTATGGGCCTTACACTATCCCCAAGGCGGTGGGAGACAATGCTTTTGAGCTCAACACTCCCCCCTTCCTTGGCTTGCACCTAGTGTTCAATGTGGACCTCCTCCGACCATATTTTCCACCATTATTGGACACCTCAGATATCCCAGAACAGTTGACACCAACAGAGCTCAACCCTGACTGCATGGAACATGTATCCATTGATCAGATAGTGGATACACAGGTCAAGGGCACTTGCCAATAGAGGATCCGACTTTATCGGGTTGTCAAGGCAGGGCAACTCCTGTATCAAGGAAAATGGCTCACCCAGAGCCAAATTCAGTAGAAATATCCTCACCTAATGGGGGCACTCAACGCAATGGAGACCATTGCTTCCTAAGGGGGGAGGATTGATCCAAGTGGATATTGGTGGCCACCCACCTATTCCAACTGGCTCCTTTTGACAGTTTTAGTTTAGCACGTTCTTATGTAATTCTTTGTAATTGTGGGTTCTACAGTTTCGGGGCTGTCTGAAGCCCTACACAGCTGCGAGGAGGAGATTGGTGGTTGCCCACCTAATCCAATTGTCTTATTTTGGAAGTTTTCATGTCAGTACATCTTTCTGTACTTTCAGGGCCGTTTTGGGGCCATAAACAATGTTTTTTTTGGCTTGCCACAGTCAAACTGTAGACGGAGTCAGAGTTTGATGTCATAATATGTAGTTCTCAAAAAGACCCCAAGAAGTTGAGGTACCAACTTACCCATCGGGGCCCACATAACTTTTGGCGTTTCATCTCCTAGGGTTAGGTTTTTGGATGTCTAGGGTTTTGGCATTCATGAGTAATGTTAAAAAGGCCTCTGGAGCCTCATTGTAATGATTCTGCTCAGACGGATGCACGTAGCAGCCACATCTCTTCTCAGAGATAGCTACCACCATTAGAGCAAGTTGTTTTCAGTTCTGCAGTTTTACAGTTTTAGCCTATTTTATTTATTCAATAGAAATTATTTTTCACTGGATATCTGTTATTGTTCTCCGTATCTCTATGTTATTGTATTCAGTCTGTTGTTCATTTCGTTCCGCTCATAAATCCGAATCACTCCTTTGGCCACAACTCAACTAGGGTCAGTGCTACATTTCTTAATGATCTTGTTGAGATTTATAAGGGTTAACAAAAGAATTGATGGAACCAAATCTCACCCAAATTCTAAAATAACCTCCTTACAAGTGCACAAGAGAGAGATAGGTCTAGTGCGTTGGAGAGAGAGTGCTAAAACCAAGCACATATGCTGAAAACAAAAATAGACAAGTGCGCCTAAGAGAAAGATGCCAATCATAAGAGAAAATGCCAAAGTTAAGTGCCCTTAGGCTTATAACACTTTGTATTTTAGACCAAGAAGATCACAAGATGAGATGATACAAATGAGCGCTTGAGTTGTGTATTTATTCATAATTGAAGTGAGACATCCCTTCAAGAGGGGGTTATAGGGCCAAAAATCAAGGGCACACACCCCAAGAGGGTTATTGAGTCGATGTAACAAGGTTGACTAGGCTGGGGTATGTACTTATATAAAGGAAACAAATAATTAAGAACAATATCTGAGGAAATTCAAATTGCAGAATGTAAACGACAAAGATCAAGAATATATTGAACTTGTAGAAGTAACTCATTGATATTCCAAAAGGTCAGCAATGTTCATGCACCTCTTTGAGGGGGCAACCTCCAAATGAGCAGTGCTCCAATACAATGATAATCCTTGACAAAATATTACAAAGCTCTCTACCTCTATAAATAGTTTCTATCTATCGCAAACCCTAACCACTAGTGGCCCCTACATCAGTGACTAGGTTAGATTCAATAATGAGTATCTACTATCAACTACCTTGTGGGCCTTTACATTAATTAACCGCATGCCAACTATCTAGTGGGCCTTGTCACAACAAACTCTAGCACCCCATGTGATGTAAAGTCCCAAGCATCAAGGAGCTAGTCTTGTGCAACTCCAGAAGGCTACCCACTATCACCTCAATAGATCTTTCTCTCACTTTTGGTTGGCTCTTCTCCAACTCAAGGGGGGATTCCCTAAATAATAGGATTACTAAGGCTATGGAATGGAGGCACAAGGTGATTTACTGAAGAGTAAGCCCAATCAAAACAAACTGTTGTAGCATAGGTGGAATAATGAATGGTGTAAGAACCCAACAGATGATGAAAAATTCCAAGACTAGTGCCCACCAAATCTTGGGGAAAATATAGTCAAAGAGGGATGGATCTAAGAGGGAAAATGCATGAATATGTAAAGTAATAAGGGCTGCTATGCATGCCACGGATCAGCCTTAACTAGTTGAAAACTATTACAGAAACTTATCCTTGGAAAGCTAGGGGTGCCATTCTAAAACATAGTTATGAAGGTGGTGAGGTCATGTTACTCTAGCAACAACTAGGTTTATTAGATGCAAGGTTAACACAATAACAATGTTGATGTTTGGACAACATCGGGAAGACATTCTTCCATATATATATATATAATATATATGACATGATATTTATAATACAAGGTATAAATATATATAATAAGTAAGTAGTTATTTATTATCCAAGGGATGCATCCTTTCATCGATGGTCACCATATGTTCTCTATATATGGAACACTCATCATTGTAATAATACATCAATCTCACATATTATCTCATATAGAAAAATCAACATGGTATCAGAGCAGGACTGGGTGTAACTCCCTCATGGGAGAGCCCAGGAAGATGAGAGTAGAAAAATCAACATGTGAGATGGTTTGTTATGGATGTGGCCATAAGAGAAGCAGATAGTTTGCATAGCTGTGTGGCGGTTTTGAAAGGCCATTCTTCTCCAATAAAGTGTATTGCTGCACGCATTGATGATCTCGTCAATTGCGTTTTGATCTATACGGGCAACCTAGCTGAGGAAATTCAAGTATGGTCTCTGTTGGTTAATGCTGTTAACGAAGTTAGCGAATAGATATTGATCGCATTGGAGTGATTTCGTGGGTGTGTAAAATGCGTTTCAATAATGCAACGCCCTATCGAGTTAACATAACTCTTGGAATTTTTGCTAGGAAATTGCAGGCAGGGTTTTGGTTGAGGTGATATTTTATACAGGGGTTTGAAAATGATGATTCGTGTGAGAAAACCCTGTGAGAAAATCAATCAACTTTCTTATGTGAAGTGCCATTGTATCGCCGTGCACTTGCAGGCAGGCAGCCTGGAGGCAATTATTATGTCATCACAGCTTAATTGCAGCCAACATCCTAATTATGTCAAGGTGACAGTATATACGTATGAGTGTTTTGTTTATACGTGTGCCCCATAAATGATGAAAATTTGTAGCAGAAGGCGGAAGATGTAGAAGTGAAGATAGAGGATTGGATTGGAAGCAATACAAAACTAGTTAGTTTGAATGTAGTGGAAGTGGCTTCTGCTGAAAACCCTTTCGTTGGTTTCCCATTCCAAAATAATAACTTCCGACAGTCCTCCATTGATTGACATCATTACAAAAATCTGTGGGACACCTTGAAGTGTTAGGGTTTAATGAGTTGAATATCAGAATGGACCAAGCTTATGCCCATTCGCTCATAAAACCCTCAGATGGTAAAAGTGGAGCAGAAAGCCATCTAGTCGAAACCACATGTAAAGATTATCATTCTAATAAGTTGAAGGGCAGAAGAATCAAATAGCCATAGTCCCGATTGAGTGGCTATGAAGTCTTTGTATAAAGTTAATTATACGCGTGAAATAGATAGTTTGTGGAGATACAGTTTTACGATGATGTATGCAAAGGTTGCTCCATGGTTTCTTTTGCGTAGCGGGTGCAGTTAGATTTTATCACATTCACAACCGCAATTTCTAGAAGATCTAACTGACTAAATGACATCCCATTCACAATTTTAAGCAAAAGCATCGTTTATTAGCTGTGTAAGATGAACTCACTGGCTTCAAGTCCACAAACTCGGAATGGGAATTGTAATTCTCGATGAATCATAGCTCCCATGACAAAGGTTATGCAGAGGGATCACTGAGAATTGAAGCACGAGTTTGCTGAGACAAGGGTTCCACTAGATCGTAGTGAAAAGAAGCCACATGAGATTGTTGAGGGAACCATGAGATCGTTGAGTGGATTCACCGAATCAATGTGGAGGATTCTCTGCTCTGTCGACACTAGTTTGACTGAGGGTTCCATTAGATCGTCGTGGTAGAGCAACCATATCTTAGAATTCCTCTTGTTGTCTACACGGTTTAGAGGTGGTCGAATTGGCAAATTAGTGTGATCATTGTAGACTTCCTTTGAAGTGAGTAGTGACAAGCCCTCTTAGTCGAGATCACATGAAGCTTGTGTCAATGTGTTGATGTTTGAGGCAGCATCATGAGACATTCTCCCTGGAGGGTCCTGTGTGGACTAGTAGGGGGGAATGTAGACTTCATCCCGACGTGCCTCAGATGGTTAGATGAAGGAACCAAGACATTAGTTTCACGAGGAAACCTCAATATGTCTTGTGAGACATTGGTTTCATGAGGAAACCTCGATATGTCTTGTGTGGAATCAATTTTTTGCCTCAACAAAGGGGGAATAAGGGTTTAGGAGGTGCTCTGGCTTAGAAAACGAGCACAAACATGGCATCTGACAAGGCTGCTAGCTTATGCTTCCATGTGAACAACTAACATTGCTGACAACCCCTATCCATTTTATGCACATCTGAAAAAATGGTCGGCCAATAATAACCTGCTCTGAGGATTTTGTGGACAGTAGTTTTAGTTGCGAAATGCCCACCACAAAATCCTGAATGAAAGTCAACGATAAGTCTCTTAGACTCAAGCTCATCAACACACCTAACTATCACCCCATCGGGGTTCCTCCACCCCAATCCATCCTGAATGATACAATACTTAGCTGCTTTCAACCTCAATGCCCTTCTTTTATGACCAATTAAATGACTTGGGCATGTGAGGTTAGAAAGAAAGAAAATGATATCAACATACCATTGGTGTTGTTCTAACTTCTGAATCTCTGATGACAAGGTTGGCCTAGATTGATTGTTTTGACATACTAGGTCCAAAGCTTGTTCATTTCCTTTTGTTAAATTTTGAGCCAATCCTTGACCTTTGACTAACTTAGTGGGTTTTATCTCTAAGTCATACTCTTTTATCTTGGAAACCCACTTTCCCTCGACCCCCAAGCAATCTTGTTGTCCTAGGATATCTTTTACTTCTAGGTGAGGTACATGCCCCACAACTTTTGAATATCCTATATAAACCCAGAAATGTTTAAGGGACTTGACCAAGGCATATGCTTGCTTTTCCATACTTGTGTAATAAAGCTCAGAGTTTTGCAATGCCTTGCTCATGAAAGCAATGGGTTGCTCTTGAACCTCTTCATTCTTATGGAGCAAGACCCCTGCTATAGTATCCTCTGAAGTGAAGGAAAAGATCTGAAAATATTTAGAGTAATCTGGACTAATTAACATAGGAGATTTACCATTTGAGTCCTTAATATTTTTAAAGGCTTTCCTTCCTTCATTTGTCCACTCAAACTTTACATTTTTTTTCAACAGTTTGAGTATGGGTTTCTTCGTCTTGGCTAAGTTTGGGATGAATTGCCTGACAAAGTTGATCTGACCAAGAAAAGACTGGAGAGCTTTCTTGGCTTAGTTGATCTGACCAAGAAAAGACTGGAGAGCTTTCTTGGCTTGTGGTAAAGCGATTTTCTTAATGGCTTCCACCCTTTCTGGATCAATCTTTACCCCATCCTTTGCAATGATGTGACCTAACAACTTGCCTTCATCAACACTCAAAATTGACTTAGCCGGATTTAAGGAGATGCCATATTTTCGACATCTTTCAAACACCTGTCTAAGATGACCTATATGATCTGATCTATCCTTTGAGAAAACTGTTAAGTCATCTTGATAGATCTCAATGATCTTGCCCATTAATTCCTTGAAGGAAAAATCCATAGCCCTCTAGAAAGTAGCACCCGCATTTAATAGGCCAAAAGGCATTCTTAAGTACTCAAAGGTGCCCCATGGTGTGGTGAAGGTTGTTTTATTTTGATCCTCCTTCCTCACCAACACTTGATTATAACCAGAGAAGCCATCCAACATGGACATTATTTTGGATCCAGTTACTCTTTGCAATATAGTCTCCATTTGGGTAGGGGGTAATTATCTTTAATGCATGCTAGATTTAGATTTCTAAAGTCAATGCATAGTCTTATTCCTCCGTTTTTCTTTCTAACCACCACTAAGTTAGAACACCATGAAGAATGCCTTGTTGGAGCAATGATGCCAGCATCCAACATCTTTTTAAGTTCAACTTGAACCAATGGTGCTAACTTAAGATTTATTCGCCTAAGTTTTTGGCGGAAAGGTCTTGTGAGACATTGGTTTCATGAGGAAACCTCGATATGTCTTGTGAGGAATCAATTTTTTGCCTCAAAAAAGGGGGAAGAAGGGTTTACGAGGTGCTTTGGCTTAGAAAACGAGCACAAACATGGCATCTGACAACACTTGATGCCAATTTTATGACTTTATTGAATCTTACAATTAAAATTATTCGTTTTACGAAATTTTTTTTATTGACTAAAAACTTTAAAAAATCGTAAGGGGGACTTGGTGCAATTTCCATTTGACTCAATAGACATAACTTAGCATGAATTCATATACATTTAGACACTAGACATTGGTTATACCATGCCAAGGCCTAACCACCAACACATACTCAAGCTTTGGAGGTGATTTGAGTGAAAAAACTTAGAAATTATTAATCGCCTAATTTCTCAGGCAAGAAATAATTAACAAGTGAAAAAAAAAAACTCTAGAGTATGTACTTGTGATCAGGTCTTAGGTGGCCAATAGTCTTTTACAACTTTCATGCTTAAGTCATTTA
>JASDQU010736391.1:28053-41262 GCA_032191745.1 Picea mariana | reverse complement strand
GTCTGTCAGAACAGTGAACCTAGTCCAGCTTTATCTCCAGAACTACAAAGGTTAGAACAACACGAATGGTATGCTGATATCATTTTCTTCCTTAATAATCTCACATGCCCTAATCATTTAACTGGTCATAAAAGAAGAGCATTGAGATTAAAGGCAGCTAAGTATTGTATAATTCTTTTATGACCAGTTAAATGATTAGGGCATGTGAGATTATTAAGGAAGAAAATGATATCAACATACCATTCGTGTTGTTCTAACCTTTGTAGTTCTGGAGATAAAGCTGGACTAGGTTCACTGTTCTGACAGAATAGGTCCAAAGCTTGTTCATTACCTGTGGTTAGCATTTGAGCTAATCCTTGACCTTTGACTAACTTAGTGGGTTTTATCTCTAAGTCATACTCTTGTATCTTGGAAACCCACTTTCCCCCGACCCCCAAGCAATCTTGTTGTCCTAGGATATCTTTTACTTCCGGGTGAGGTACATACCCCACAACTTTTGAATATCCTATATAAACCCAGAAATGTTTAAGGGACTTGACCAAGGCATATGCTTGCTTTTTCATACTTGTGTAATTAAGCTCAGATTTTTGCAATGCCTTGCTCATGAAAGCAATGGGTTGCTCTTGAACCTCTTCATTCTTATGGAGCAAGACCCTTGCTATAGTATCCTCTGAAGTGAAGGAAAAGATCTGAAAATATTTAGAGTAATCTGGACTAATTAACATAGGAGATTTACCATTTGAGTCCTTAATATTTTTAAAGCCTTTCCTTCCTTCATTTGTCCACTCAAACTTCACATTTTTTTTCAACAGTTTGAGTATGGGTTTCTTCGTCTCGACTAAGTTTGGGATGAATTGCCTGACAAAGTTGATCTGACCAAGAAAAGACTAGAGAGCTTTCTTGGCTTGCGGTAAAGCGATTTTCTTAATGGCTTCCACCCTTTCTGGATCAATCTTTACCCCATCCTTTGCAATGATGTGACCTAACAACTTGCCTTCATCAACACTCAAAATTGACTTAGCCGGATTTAAGGAGATGCCATATTTTCGACATCTTTTAAACACTTGTCTAAGATGACGTATATGATCTGATCTTTCCTTTGAGAAAACTGTTAAGTCATCTTGATAGATCTCAATGATCTTGCCCATTAATTCCTTGAAGGAAAAATCCATGGCCCTCTAGAAAGTAGCACCCGCATTTAATAGGCCAAAAGGCATTCTTAAGTACTCAAAGGTGCCCCATGGTGTGGTGAAGGTTGTTTTATTTTGATCCTCCTTTCTCACCAACACTTGATTATAACCAGAGAAGCCATCCAACATGGACATTATTTTGGATCCAGTTACCCTTTGCAATAGAGTCTCCATGTTGGGTAGGGGGTAATTATCTTTAATGCATGCTAGATTTAGATTTCTAAAGTCAATGCATAGTCTTATTCCTCCGTTTTTCTTTCTAACCACCACTAAGTTAGAACACCATGAATAATGCCTTGTTGGAGCAATGATGCCAGCATCCAACATCTTTTTAAGTTCATCTCAAACCAATGGTGCTAACTTAGGATTTATTCGCCTAAGTTTTTGGCAGAAAGGTCTTGTGAGACATTGGTTTCATGAGGAAACCTCGATATGTCTTGTGAGGAATCAATTTTTTGCCTCAAAAAAGGGGGAAGAAGGGTTTACGAGGTGCTTTGGCTTAGAAAACGAGCACAAACATGGCATCTGACAACACTTGATGCCAATTTTATGACTTAATTGAATCTTACAATTAAAATTATTCATTTTATGGGAATTTTTTTATTGACTAAAAACTTTAAAAAATCCTAAGGGGGACCTGGCGCAATTTCCATTTGACTCAATAGACATAACTTAGCATGAATTCATATACATTTAGACACTAGACATTGGTTATACCATGCCAAGGCCTAACCACCAGCACATACTCAAGCTTTGGAGGTGATTTGAGTGAAAAAACTTAGAAATTATTAATCGCCTAATTTCTCAGGCAAGAAATAATTAACAAGTGAAAAAAAAACTCTAGAGTATGTACTCATGATCATGTCTTAGGTGGCCAATAGTTTTTTACAACTTTCATGCTTAAGTCATTTATTACAATGCCCTCGGAGGGATGGAAATGCGGAAAAAAGGTGGTCTCATAGACCTGCTTAATTTCTGAACACTGAATCGAGTATCTGACTGCTCAGTCTTTGGCGGCTCACCTGCAAATCCAACTAGTACAACTCGGTGGATAACATTGGCTCCATATGGGGACGTGTGGTTGATCTTTTTATCGAAGGAGACCATACGAGAATCCAGAATCAAAGAACCTGCATCATCGACGCCTCATCAGTAACATATTCATATAAAATCCAATAATAAACATGAGTTGTAAGAATAATATAAATGTATATATACAAAAGTAGGAAATAAACTATGTACATGAAATGAAAATGTAAAGTACAAAGGAGAAGGGTTAAAGAATATGATACAAAGGATGCCCCATGGGCATCAGATTTCTTCGTTGAAGAATAACTTGAGAAGCTGACCATTTACTTTGAGCGTCAACTTCTCACCATCCAACTTGCTAAGGAAGAAAGAGTTCTTGCCGGCCATTTCCTGAATGATGTATGGACATGTCCATAAACTGTCAAACTTGCCGTGACTTCCCGACTTCTCTCTTCTTTTGTCCCAAAGAAGGATTGTATCACTTGCTTGGAAATCCCTCTGCTTTGAAGACTTGTTACAAGTCTTTTTTACCTTTTCTTGATTTTTTATGCTCTGATCTAAGGCCTTCCTTCTTCTTTCATCAAGCTCAACCAACCGATCGATTATGCTTTGCTGAAAATCCTCATCCAAACCATACTTCTGCACAAACTAATACACTAGAAGCTTTAAATGAACTGACAAAGTGACATAAAGCCCATAAACAAGCTCAAAGGGACTCTTTCCTGTAGCACTCTTCTTAGTGATCCTGTCCGCCCATAAAGCAAACTTAATCTTGTTATCCCATGACCTCTTATTATCCCTAACTGTTTTCTTAAGGATAAACATTAAGTTTTTTTGCTAGACTCAGCAAGACCATTGCCTCAGAGATAGTAGTTTGAAGAGTGGGACAACATAATGCCATACTTGAAACATAATGAGAAAAATTCTGTTGAACTGAAGGCTTTGCCATTATCAGTGGTTATCTTGGCGGGCACACTGAACCTAACAATAATCTTATCTTCTAGAAAATCCATAACCACTTTGTCGGTTGTTGACTTGGTGGGTATTGCTTCTACCCACTTAGTAAAATAATCAGTTGCTGTGATTATCCAAGTATAGCCATTACTTGAATTATCTTTAAATTGACCGATGAAATCAAGCCCCCATTGCTGAAAAGGGGCTTCAACTACTACTGGCTGAAGAGGCAAGGCTGTTAGCTTCTGCTTCCCTGTGAACAACTGACACTGCTAACAACCCCTAACCATTTTATGCACATCTGAAAAAATGGTCGGCAAATAATAACCTGCTCTGAGGATTTTGTGGACAGTAGTTTTAGCTGCGAAATGCCCACCACAATATCCTGTATGAAATTCAACCATTAGTCTCTTGGACTCAAGCTCATCAACACACCTAACTATCACCCCATCGGGGTTTCTCCACCCAATCCATCCTGAATGATACAATACTTAGCTGCTTTCAACCTCAATGCCCTTCTTTTATGAACAATTAAATGACTTGGGCATGTGAGGTTAGAAAGAAAAAAAATGATATCAACATACCATTGGTGTTGATCTAACTTTTGAAGCTCTGATGACAAGGTTGGCCTAGATTCACTGTTTTGACAGACTAGGTCCAAAGCTTGTTCATTTCCTACTGTTAGCATTTGAGCCAATCCTTGACCTTTGACTAACTTAGTGGGTTTTATCTCCAAGTCATACTCTTGTATCTTGGAAACCCACTTTCCCCTGACCCCCAAGCAATCTTGTTGTCCTAGGATATCTTTTACTGCTGGGTGAGGTACATACCCCACAACTTTTGAATATCCTATATAAACCCATAAATGTTTAAGAGACTTGACCAAGGCATATGCTTGCTTTTCCATACTAGTATAATTAAGCTCAGTGTTTTGCAATGCCTTGCTCATGAAAGCAATGTGTTGCTCTTGACCCTCTCCATTCTTCTAGAGCAAGACCCCTGCTATAGTATCCTCTGAAGTGAAGGAAAAAATCTGAAAATATTTAGAGTAATTTGGACCTAATTAACACATGAGATTTGCCAATTGAGTCCTTAATATTTTTAAAGCCTTTCCTTCCTTCATCTGTCCACTCAAACTTTACATCTTTTTCCAACAGTTTGAGTATGGGTTTTATCATCTCGACTAAGTTTGGGATGAATCGCTTGACAAAGTTGATCTGACCAAGAAAATACTGGAGAACTTTCTTGGTTTGGGGTAAAGGGATTTACTATATGGCTTCCACCCTTTCTGGATCAATCTTTACCCCATCCTTTGCAATGATGTGACCTAACAACTTGCCATCGTCAATACCGAAAATTGACTTAGCCGGATTTAAGGAGATGCCATATTTTCGACATCTTTCAAACACCTGTCTAAGATGACCTATATGATCTGATCTTTCCTTTGAAAAAACCGTTAAGTCATCTTGATAGATCTCAATGATCTTTCCCATTAATTCCTTAACAACAAAATCCATGGCCCTCTGGAAAGTAGCACCCGCATTGCCAAAAGGCATTCTTAAGTACTCAAAGGTGCCCCATGGTGTGGTGAAGGTTGTTTTATTTTGATCTTCCTTCCTCACCAACACTTGATTATAACCAGAGAAGCCATCCAACATGGACATTATTTTGGATCTAGTTACCCTTTGCAATAGAGTCTCCATGTTGGGTAGGGGGTAATTATCTTTAATGCATGCTAGATTTAGATTTCTAAAGTCAATGCATAGTCTTATTCCACCGTTTTTCTTTCTAACCACCACAAAGTGAGAACACCATGAAGAATGCCTCGTTGGAGCAATAATGCCAACATCCAACATCTTTTTAAGTTCAGCTTGAACCAATGGTGCTAACTTAAGATTTATTCGCCTAAGTTTTTGGCGGAAAGGTCTTGTGAGACATTGGTTTCACGAGGAAACCTCGATATGTCTTGTGGGGAATCAATTTTTTTCCTTAGCAAAGGGTGAATAAGGGTTTAGGAGGTGCTCTGGCTTAGAAAATGAGCTCAAACATGGCATCTGACAACATTTGATGCCACTTTTATGATTTTATTGACACTTACAATTAAAATTATCCGTTTTACGAGAATTTTTTTATTGACTAAAAACTTTAATATATCCTAAGGGGGACTTAGCGCAATTTCCATTTGATTCAATAGACATGACTTAGCATGAATTCATATACATTTAGACACTAGACATTGGTTATACCATGCCAAGGCCTAGCTACCAGCACATACTCAAGCTTTGGAGGTGATTTGAGTGAAAAAACGTGGAAATTATTAATTGACTAATTTCTCAAGTAAGAAATAATTAACAAGTGAAAAAAAAACATTCTAGAGTACGTACTCGTGCTCAGGTCTTAGGTGGCCCATAGTCTTTTACAACTTTCATGCTTAAGTCATTTATTACAATGCCCCCAGAGGGATGGAAATGCGGAAATAAGGTGGTCTCATAGACCTGCTGAATTTCTGAACACTGAATTCTAAGCATCTAACTGTTCACTCTTTGGCGGCTCAATTGCAAATCTAGCTAGTACAACTCAGTGGATAACATTGGCTCCATATGGGGACGTGTGGTTGATCTTTTTATCGAAGGAGACCATATGAGAATCCATAATCAAATAACCTGCATCATCGACACCTCATCAGTAACATATCCATATAAAATCCAATAATAAACATGAGTTGCAAGAATAATATACATTTATATATACAAAAACAGTAAATAAAATATGTACAGGAAATGAGAAGGGTTAGAGAATATGATACAAAGGATGCCCCATGGGCATCAGATGACGTCACTGAAGAATAACTTGAGAAGCTGACCATTTACTGGGAGCGTCAACTTCTCACCATCCAACTTGCTAAGGAAGAAAGAGTTCTTGCCGGCCATGTCCTGAATGATGTATGGACATGTCCATAAACTGTCAAACTTGCCGTGACTTCCCGACTTCTCTCTTCTTTTGTCCCAAAGAAGCACTGTATCACCTGCCTGGAAATCCCTCTGCTTTGAAGACTTGTCAAAAGTCTTTTTTACCTTTTCTTGATTTTTTATGCTCTGATCTAAGGCCTTCCTTCTTCTTTCATCAAGCTCAACCAACTGATCAATTTTGCTTTGCTGAAAATCCTCACCCAAACCATACTTCTGCACAAACTGATATACTAGAAGCTTTAAATGAACTGGCAAAGTGACATAAAGCCCATAAACAAGCTCAAAGGGACTCTTTCCTGTAGCACTCTTCTTAGTGATCTTGTCTGCCTATAAAGCAAACTTAATCTTGTTATCCCAAGACTTCTTATTATCCCCAATTGTTTTTTTAAAGATAGTCATTAAGTTTTTGTTGCTAGACTCAACAAGACCATTGCCTTGGGGATAGTAGTTTGAAGAGTGGGACAACATAATGCCATACTTGAAACAGAATGAGGACAATTCTGTTGAACTGAAGGCTATGGCATTATCGATAGTTATCTTGGCGGGCACATCGAACCTAGTGATAATCTTATCTTCAAGAAAATCCATAACCACTTTGTCGGTTGCTGACTTGGTGGGTATTGCTTCTACCCACTTAGTAAAATAATCGGTTGCTGTGATAATTCAAGTATAGCCATTACTTGAATTATCTTTAAATTGACCGATGAAATCAAACCCCCACTGCTGAAAAGGGGCTTCGACTACTACTGGCTGAAGAGGCAAGGTTGCTAGCTTCTACTTTGAGGGGGATAGTATGTTGAAACACATCCTCTTTATAGGCTTTGAGTTCATCATATGTGAATGCAAATACATCCTTATACTCTTGGACTAGACTTATTAATTCCTTTCTTTGCTTTTCAGAAGTACCTTTTCCGATTTTTATGAACCTTGGGACTTTCTCTGTCCCAATGTTTATTTCAATGTAACTGCCAGGCTTTACTACTTCTTTTTTCTTTTTATGCATGTCATGCCTGTCAAGGATTCTTTCTAAAGAAGTTATTCCTCTAGGAATTGGATTTTTTATGGGTTTTTCTTCCTCAATATAATCTTTCTCCTCCTCTTTGTAGTTGACATTGAAACTGGAAAATTTCTAAACATCATGGATGAACCTTAAGATTTGTTCATCATCCCTTAAAACTTGCCAGTGATCAACATTGTCTGGAACTGAAGGCCTAAAGATTATTTCCAACTTTTCTTTTCCTTTTAACAGATCTTTTGAAGGCTAGAGGGTTGAAGCTGCTACTGCCCAATTGTTAGCCAAGTTGTTTTGTTCCTTAGGGATTGCAATGAGATCTATAGCATCAAAGAGTTCTATAGTATCCCAAATGGCATTTCTGTATATTCTCAACCTCTCACTTTTGCATGCATACTTATATTTGACTTGAAGAATCACCAAGTCTGAATCACCTTTGACATTTAAGATTTTAATACCCATATCCTTAGTGATTTCCAAACCAAGCAAAAGTGCCTCATACTCAGCCACATTATTTGTTGCATCAAACTCAAGTCTAAATGCAAAATTATAAGACTTTCCAGTTGGAGACTTTGATACAATCCGTGCCCCTTTTCCTGATCTCGAGTGGGTTCTATTATCGCGCAATTTGTACTTGTCCCAAAGGGAAAGGCTAAGGGAAGACAAATTGGTCTAACAGGAGGTTATCCTATCATTGTCACCTTAATAAGATACCTCTTTCTATTTAGGGATGATAGCCCAGGGGAGACGTCCCCGGTGACCTGGGTGTTTGAGAAGCCAAAGGTTAAAGTGTCAATAAAAGGTATCCCCTCTCACAAGTCACACTGATCAGAAAGTCCCAAAGTTTTAACCAATGAAGCAATGATGTGCTTAGATGTACCTACCCAAAACAAAGCAACAAAAAAACAATATCTTTTGAAAGTACAATGTGATGTTAGTGCTTCATAAAACCTTGGACTTGTCAATAAAAGCAATAAGTTGATGCAAGATGAAGCAAAAAAAATTTTATAACAACAATGTATACAAGATAATAACTTCACAATAAATGCCTTAAAAGAGCTTCACAATGATGAAAAATAATAACCCAATAATAACAATGTACTAGCAGTGGTTAGAAGCTAATTAGGCAATGTAAAGATCAACTTTTGCAATTGCTTTTAAGTGCTTTTACTGCTGTAATAAATGGCTGTAGCTTACTTTTGTAACAACAAGAAGGTTAGTGAATTAGTCTAATCTAGGGTTAAGAAATGTTAGTAGGTTGCTTGAGGTAAAAGATTTGAGGGTTGTTTCATCAATCAATCAAATTTAAGGTCTAAATCAGTGCCTTTTAGGGCTAATGGAGTCACTTGCAGCAGCAAACTTGAAGGAAACAAATGATAATGTGAGAGCTAGAGACAAGAAGATCAATGATTGAGGTGTTGGTAACCCATGGCCTCAATCACTAAACCCTAGGAGGAAAATGACCATTAGGAAGTAGGTAACCCTAGGCCCTAGTGGTTTTCCTCCTTCTTTAGCTCAAGGATGAAGTAAATGACGGCTTGATGAAGCAAATGATTTTGGGGTGCTACAATGGTAGGGCCCTATTGTCGCCATATACACACCTGAGAGACGTGGAAGAAATCTTCAATCCACTCGGTGTGTCCTTGGGGGCAAGTGAGAGTTAAGGTGCTGTCACCTAATTCTCAACTCCTCCGTCTAGGCTAACTCCTAACGAAGCTAAGGGGGGTAGTCCCTAACAAATATACTAAGGCTTGAACTAAACTAAGTACAAGAAATAAATCTAGGAGTTTATTCTTTCAATAATCAACCATAAACTGATAAAACAAAAAAACCAATTATTCACCACGATATAAACATTAAGCATGTACTTGCATAAATGATACTTAGACACAGTTGTTAGATGCAAGTAAAATTAAATTTGCTTCAAATAGATAACTGAAATGTAAAGTGAAACATATGGCTTTGTTGAGTGTAAATATGAAGCCAATGCCTTAAAGGTAATCGTGGACAATGTAGTTCGTGTGTTTTATTAGGGTAAATTGATATTGAGTTAATGAAAGTGTTTGTCCTCCTTGGAGGTTAGCTCTTTGCTTGGAAACTTGCGGAGAGTTTACCGAAACCCAATGGTCTCACTAGTAAACTCACTCAAAGCGCTGGATGTCCAAAACGGGTGGGAAGCCAGGGCCCGAGAGGACCCGCCTTACTTCGCAGGTCACTTTAAGGCGTTTTCCCGCACATTAAGTTAACTACTTTAGAGATTTCCCTAATTAATCTATCACCACTGACCAGCTCAGCGTGTATGAACTTACTCCCAGTAGATCGAGACTAGCTTGCAACTGAAAGGGTCAGGAACCGCACTGAGAGTTGAGGGGAAATGTTTATTTTAAACGAGAAATAAAGTACTGAAATTGAAATGTTATACTAATTACTAATCCACACTAACCAGGCGTCTTGCGAGGAGTTGAGGGGATGGTTTATTTTGCCAACTTTGAAAATTGTAGGAAATAAAGCTAGTCTAGCAATTAAAGATTACTTGATTTGCAGAAAGGAAAATCTAACTAAATTGTTGTGTAGTGCTTTGAGACTTGTAAAATTTGATTTCTTTTACTTAATCCTTAGATCATGAGATAGATTTAGATTTTAAGCAGAAGAAACTATGCATGAAACTAAAACAAACACCACCACACCGGTTCCCCCCGTAAGGGGAAAAGAGAAAAAGTGAAGCCTCCTTAGCTTCACTTATTTTATTAATATGATTTACAATTTGCCTTTCTTCTTTTCTGGGAGACTTGTGAGTTTTATAACTTTGGACTCACAAGTATTACAAATTTTTGGAAAAGGGTCTTCAAGGGTTCACTTTGAAGATCAAAACTGCTCCAACCTTGGTCAAAACGGACAAAATTTCTCCCTCTTTATTCAATAACCTGCTAGAAAACAGAAAATGAATTAGACCAACTTCACCTAAAAGACACTTGAAGAGTGTATTAAGAATAAACGAAAATCTAGCTCAAATTTTCTAAAAAAATTCTAAGTAAAAAAAAGGGAAATTTTGTAATTTTTTGACTAGTTTTAAGAGACTAAAGAGATGCTCTATTGGTTGCTTCTGCTTGCTGTCATAGAACAACCAATAGAAGTTATCCAACAACCTTATCTAAATGATCAAACACACTTTACTCTTTTGCCAAAACAGATCTGCAATAAAGACAAGCAAAAGGTAAATTTTGCTCCTAGATCTAGCTTTTAAAAGGAGATAAACTTTGCCTAGATCTAGACGGTAATGCATGCATCAGATTTCGATTAAAAGTAACATTAGAATGATCTATCTTTGCATGTAGAACATAAAGTAACTTGAAGAATAAATTTAAATAAAATGAGAGGAAGAGATTGAGAGGATTTTCTTTGGAACTTGAATCTTGGGCTATGGGGTCCTTGATCAATGAAAGAGGGAAAAACTTTGTCTCTTGAAGAAGTTGAGGGATGAATCTTCTATCCCAGTCTATTTCAAGCTTTGAGTAACCTTTAGATCTTTCAACCCTTGCAAACACTTGTTAGAACAGTACTTTCCTACAAAGAAACTTGAAAACACATATTAGTTCATCCGAAAAACATGCATCTTTAAATTTCTGAACATAAGAAAATAATAGGATCTAAACAATAACCAAATTGAGTAAATCCTACACTACTATGTGACAACACACCTTCAAAGGTTGCAATATAAAGTAGATATACAACGATTTTGGATCAAATACAAAGTTACCTTAAGGTTTTGAACAATTATTCAAGCATCCACACATCACCACAAAGACCAATTGACCTCCAAAGTCTTTTATTCACAATCCAAGAGTATTACAATAATTTACAACAACATGCATGATATCCCAAGCTCCAACTAGCTTTACAATGGGAGAGTGCTTGCTTAGATAGACCAAAGGGTGGAGTTCCCAATGGAGGAGGGCGCACCAAGTGTAGAGGGAGGGTGCACCAAGTGTAAGGAGAAAATAGCTAAGTGTTGGAGAGTGGGCTGCCACCTCTCCCAACACTCCAATAACTCGCCATTTGTAAACAATGAGGGAGTGTGGGGGCTCCACCTCTCAAGAGGTTGGTTGCCCCTCATGGGAATGCGCCACCTCTCAAGAGGTGTGCACCCCTTTTTGGCACATGCTCAAATCAATAGAACACATACCCCACTTTAGTCACTTAACCAATGAAATTCACCCACTTGATGCCACATAGTCTTTTGATGCTTTATTTGTCTCCAACATATCCCTACATGTTTCCTTGATTTTTGCCCTTTGTTAATTTTCTTGATTTTATTTTGACTTTTTTGGGTTTTTTGAGCAAAAATGATTTTTAAGTGATTAAAATCACTATTTTTGCTCAACTAAGTGGGTACGTAGGTAATATGGGTGCTCTAGGTCCAAAAATGAGCACCCCCAAGGCATATTAAGTCCCCGAGTACCACTTTTTTAATACATCTTTATTTTTTAATTAAAAATTTCTGAATTCTGGCAATTTTTTAATTAATTGAAAAATAAAAAAAAACCTAAGGGGGACTTCATTTCCATAAGACTCTAGGAGTATGTTTAGCATGGTAATATACATTAGACATTAGACTTAGATCCATGCTAAGACCTAACCATGGGTATATACTCTAGCTCTTGAGGGATTGAGTGAAAAAACTCATAAATTATAAATTGCCTGGACGACAAAATATAATAAATAAGTGAAAAAGCACTCCAGGGTATAACTCATGCTTAAGACTAGGTGGCTAAGACCTTTTACAAGTTCATCATGCAACATCTCTTATTACAAATTTTTATGGAAATGTGAAAAAGGTTGGTCTTTAATGACCGACTGAACTTCTAAACTTTGAACAACAATGTTCAATCTTTGGCGGCTCGCTGGAAGTCCATCCTAGTGCAACTTTGATGGATAACATTGACTCCATATGGGGACGTGTGCTTGATCTTTTATTCTTTGAAGGAAAGCATAGGAGAATCCAGAATCACATGACCTGTATCACCAAGACTTTGTCAATAACATGTCCATATATAAAATCCAACAGTAAACATAAGCTGCAGAAATAATATACATATATATATACAAATTTTACAAAACTAAACTATATACAAGAATAAACTATGTACAGAAAATAAAATAAATTTAAAGTACAGAGGTTAGGGTTTAGAGAGTATGATACAACAGATGCCCCATGGACATCATATGACTTCGTTGAAGAAGAGCTTGAGAAGTTGACCATTTATTGGTAGTGGCAACTTCTCACCGTCCAATCTGCTTAGGACAAAGGAGTTCTTTCCAGCTACATCCTGGATAATATATGGCCCTGCCCATAGACTGTCGAACTTCGAACTTGCTGTGGCTTCCTGGTTTCTCTTTCCATTTGTCCCATAGAAGGACCGTATCGTCTGCCTGGAAATCCCTTTGTTTTGAGGACTTATCAAAAGTCTTCTTTATCTTTTCTTGATTTCTTATAGTTTGATCTAGGGTTTTCCTTCTATTTTCATCCAACTCAATGATCTGATCAATCCTATTCTGATGAAAATCCTCGTCTAAACCATACTTCTGGACAAACTGATACACTGGAAGCTTCATATGAACTGACAAAGTGACATCAAGACCGTAAACCAACTCAAAGAGACTCTTTCCTGTTGAACTCTTCTTTGTGATCCTGTCAGCCCAAAGTGCAAACTTGATCTTATTATCTCATGACCTCTTGTTATCCCCAACAGTTTTCTTAAGAATTGTCTTTAAGTTTTTGTTTCTAGACTCAGCAAGACCATTGCCTTGGGGATAATAATTTGAAGAGTGGGATAATATAATGCCATACTTAAAATAGAATGAAGATAATTCTGTTGAACTAAAGGCCTTGACATTATTAGTAGTTATCTTTGCTGGCACACCAAATCTAGTGATAATTCTGTCTTCAAGAAAGTCCATGACCACTTTATTGGTTGCTGACTTGGTGGGTATAACCTCTACCCACTTTGTAAAATAATCAGTTGCTGTGATTATCCAAGTATAGCCATTACTTGAA